>OMLP01020240.1:7374-21756 GCA_900302685.1 Spondyliosoma cantharus
TGTGATACCATCCTGAGGATGCCAGGGCTGAGCTGAAGTGTGGCACATGCCTTTGATGTGAATCCAGAGCATGGGCATGTAACAAACGCAGATACCAAATTACACCCTGTCCCGCTTTGATCTCTAAAACCCCATGCCTGCTTCTACAGAGGTAATAAGATTGTGTGTGTGTGTGAGAGAGTGTGTATCAGAGTGTGTGCAAGACAGTGTTTATTTAGGGGTTTGTGTGCATCTTTTCTCTGCACGATCAGCGTCAGATATGCATAAATGTTCATGCATGTGTGTGTATGTGCATGCATGAGTGCAAATGTGCAATGATACGTGCAGCGTGTGCACGTGTGTGTGTGTGTGTGTCTGTGTATGTGTTGGAAGGTCAAGCCTTGGGGAACTAAACCCTGGCAGAGGCTTGTAGGCGCCTGGTAAAAACATGTTCCTGGAGACCTTCTGCCGAGTTTGTCTTGTCGTCACATCGTCCACAGTGGACTCCCCACTCTGCCTCCACGGCCGGCAGAGATCAGGTTGCATCTTGGATTTCCATCTGAACCACCCTCTAATCTCACGGCAGTCTAACGTGAGTGGAACCACTTCTCGGCCCCGTAAGGTCACCCCCTCACAGGAATTAGCACAACACATGTTTATGTGTCCCACATTACCGTAATGTGTCTGAGGTTTTGGAGTGATACGCTGAGTGACGGATGATTCACTCTGAATGACGTTATGTTGTAATTGTGAATGTAGTGTGGGTTGCTGTGGTGTTTTAAAGAGACAAGCGCCTTCCTTTTCTCAGAGTGGACAAACGATGATGGATGATATGAGATGAGCAAGGAGACCTTGAATGTCATCGCTACCAAGAGTCATTTGTTAACAGAAATCACTGCAGCAGTGTAGCATGAGGATCTGCTTTATTTCGCTCAAGCTTTTTTCCATCACATCTCATAAAAATGTTGTCACCTGGGTTTGACGTTGGGTGGAAAAAAAAAAGAAGAAGCACAAAACATTGTTGTGAAAAAAACACGCATGAGGCAAGACGGCTATAAACAGCATATAAAATCATTACAAGCCAAAACAGTCACATAAAAAATGGGAAAAAGGTTAAGTCATTGTTATGAAATCACATTTTAAAAATATTGCAAAATATCATTGGCACTGTCACGTGCTGACGATCTCTTTATGTGCATTATGGGTAAAAAAAGGAATGAGAGAGTAAAATTGATTGTACAAAGACGTAAGAACCACAATAAAGTATGAAAATGCTAATCTGAGTCAGAAATAAGACACCTGAGACATGCTGACATATGATAAATATATAAGGCAACTGTTAGGGTGCATTCATCCTGTCTTTGTGATTATATTTTACAGAAGAGTGTTGCAAAGTACTTTCTACTTATACGTTATATGTTGTCTGAAATGCCACCACAAAAAGCAGGGCACTCGCAATTTGGGGGCCCTTGGGGTGGTCGACAAATGTATCAGGGGCCACGGAGTCCCCTGTCCCTCCATTGGTGGCGCCACTGGGAATAAACTGCAGAATGTTTTAAAGCTCCTCGATCTGATTTCTTTTAATTATTTTAAAACCAGTTTGAAAGACCTCGAGACCAAACTGTGTATGTGTCTGTGCTCAAACTGATACATTTGGATGAACTTGCACTTTGTTCCTTTTAAACTTTGGTTAATAATTATTTCACAATGAAATTGCTTAAAGCCATTTACTCAGCAATTGTATGCTGTGAAGTTGATGCTCATAGCACATGATGGTTTGTTTCTATCTCTCTGGGACCTGTCCTGGTTAAATAAAGCTCACAACAAAATGAAAAATAAAATATCATCACATTGTCCGTGGTTTGGTCCAACCAGAGACCTCTGACGCTCCCCCAAATAATTTCCTCCATATGCTCGCTGTCAAATAGACCCAAAATAACTGAAGAAGCACTCAAAAGAAAAAGAAAATCTCCTTTGTTCTGCTAAAGTAGTGTCTTAGTCCATATATGGCTACAAGAACCAACCATGTGTGGAAGCCTAATGGATGTTTGTTGTTGTTATGTTGTCAGCAGTTAATGTCTGTTTCTTTCACAGGGTGATTTGGGGGGGAGTAATAAAGGGGTGTTGCATTGTTAAAGCCAAAGATTTAACGTTACCATGCTTTTTTTTTTTTAAGTGGAAAAACTATGTGTACATACGACAATTTGTCTCCCTGCATCCCCTCGTTAAAGCTGAACGAGTCATCCAGTGCTTGTAAATGCCTGAGCAGCTCAGCCAGGATAATGAGGATGATGGAGCCTGCGGGAGGCAGCTTCACTGGTGTCTGGCGGCACTTAGTGGTGAAAGCGTGCTACTGAGAGACCTCGCATCGGCCTGCAGCACCAAGGTCGCAGATACCAAAAGACATTCATGGCATTTGTGTGAGATTCGAGTCCGTCGGACAAACGTGGCACATTACTGCAAATACTGCCAATAATCCTGCTGCTATTCAGTGACACACAAGCATTAATGGAGCCTGTTTACCAACACATGTAAACACTTAGGCCTGCCAACACCGCCAAGTGATGTAATGGAAAGTATGAATGCACCGGGGTCCGCTGTCTCACCAGGAATAGAGCGCAAAGTGTGAAGCAGCAGTCGCAGCACATATCAGAGTGTGTTTGATTTTAACACTGAGTCACGTTTGGCTTCAGAAACAACAATGCTCTGATACATGTGATAAATTCTTCCTCTTCAAAGGTGTTTCCTCATTAATTACCAGCGGTGGACTGCAACTTAGTGCATCTACTCAAGAACTGAATTTTTAAACATTTGTGGTACTTCTGCTTGGACGGCACTTTTAATTTGAACGTCCCTTTTTCTATTTGACAGTTTTAGTTACTTTACAAATCAAGATTTCTTTTTATAAAAAACGTATAAAATATGATGTTTCGTCATAAACTAAATCCCCAAACAGTTAACAGTTCTCAGTACAGCTTAAATGATCCATCAATTATAATCAACTCGTTGCTTTTGAAATGTTAAATGTATTTTTAATAATGTTGAGGTTTGTACTGTTGGTTCGACAAAGCAAATCATTTTTGTCGCTCTGGGTAACTAGAACTTTTTACAAACTTGATGATCAGTCGATTGATGGAAGAAATAATCAGCTGATGACCTCAAGCAACTACAACAGTAACATCCTGCTTTCACATAACAAAAGATCTGTACAGTATGGTATTAGTACTTCCTCCACCACTGTTTCAGATTATGGATAAAAGTGAGGTAGCTATTTAAAAAGGTACCTGAGGTGCTTCACGTACTATTGTACCAGGCACTTTTAATATATTAAAGGTCCAGTGTATAGGATTTAGGGAAAAGTATGGAATAAAATATTCATAATTAGGTTTTTATAATATGTGTAGTGTATAATCACTTGAAACTAAGAATTGTGTTTTCATTATCTTCGCAGGAGCCTTTTGTATCTACTGCGGAAGTAGCTCCTCCACCATGTTTCTACAGTAGCCCAGAGAGGACAAACCAAACACTGACTCTAGAGATGGGCCTTTCTCCTTATGCAGCCATCAAGGGCTATTCAGTCAGCTGCAATCACTAGATGCCACTAAATCTTGCTCACTGAACATTTAAGTTAAAGGACTTCTGGGTATTTTCAAGTATTCAAAAGAAAAAATGTTTTCCTAGTCGCAGATATTGATGAGGAGATAACATGCTTACAAAATGGCGCACAGCTTGGACGCCCACGCATTCTCAAAGCTGAGGCCGTTCTGACTGGAGTTGTTCAGTTCATCGAACACTCCGCTGTCGATCATCTCCTGCTGCCACTTGATGGAGACTGCGCCCGTGCTGAACTCCTTGAAGAATTTTTCATCTTTGGCATCAAACGTAACGTCCTCATCCTCCGAGGTGTCTCTGAACTTGTCCACGTTGTTGGCGTAGACCACGTTGGATTTTGGCACCCAGGGGGCCTCCACCAGTCCGGCCTCCAGACGGAGGAAATTAATGTTCTTGAAAAACACGTGATTTCGTGGGTCATCGCTGCAAGTGGTAAGAAGACACAGCATGTGTTTAATGACTGAATGGAGAAAATGTGTCATGTAAGTTGCCTTACATGACACATTTTCTTGATGGATGATTTATTCCTTGACGTCCACACCTCATTTCACAAATTACTCTATGTGCTTAAGAAAGTTTTTACCCACCGGAACCCGAGGCGATACTGCGCCTTCTTCCTGAGAAAGCAGCGGATGATGTCTTTGCTGGGAGCGTCAAAGCGTTTGTGTTCAAACTTGACGTCATCGTCCAGAGTGCGACGGGTCACCTCCTCTTTCTGCACCTGTTCTCTGAAGTCTTTAAAAGGTAAACGGGCGGCCAGCATCTCGTACATGCTGCAGCCCAGAGCCCACCAGTCCACACATGCGCTGTAGCCCTCCTGCCTCAGAATCTCAGGGGCCATGTAGCCCGTCGTACCAGCCTGACAACACAGACACGGGGCAGACTGTGTGAGAGAGGCTTTAAAGAAACATAAGTCTACTGGGTTTCATTTCAACAGTACTTGTTAAGGCTTGGTTCAATTCTAGGGAGCAGGGACACACGTATCTCACATATTTACTGTACTCTGTTTTACCTGCTTTGGGACATTGAAATTATTCACACAGCCAGGCCATCTTCCTTCAACATCACGCTCAAGTGTGGGAAACAAGAATGCTGGGTCAATGTAATGTCGTCCAGGTTACAAGTCATATAAAGGTCGGTAATATGACAAATTGTTGTCATTTTCCAGCTTCCTGATTGATCAATAATGGAAAAGATGATGGATAGTGAACATTTGGAGCAGGGCCATAGACAGGATTGTAGAAATACTGATGTCCTGCCCCCCACGCCCACCCATACATTAGGAGCATTTTGAAGACTACAGTACAAATCTGTGCATTTGTCTGTATTTTGACTAAGCGCTTAGGAAATAATATCAATGCCAGCAAATAAGTGAAAATTGGACTCAAGTTCCATCAGAAGAAGAAGAAAAGTAACAAATATGGCCAACCTTTACTTAAATGTATTCAACTTATTTCTATGCTAAAAATAACTTATTTACATGGTTAACACTTTGTAATAAGCATCATTAATAAATGATAACTTTATAGATAATTATTGATTGTCTATCTCCCCTTGGTTCTTCTCTGTTTTCCTCTTGTGGCATGTTTGCCTCCCTCTGTCTGCTTGTCAGTGTTTGTCTCAGACTGACCTACATTCTGCTCATCAGCCAGACTCCTCTCACCTGCTCCTCCACACACCTGCGGTCCATCTACACTGATCACCAGTCACCTGTCTTAAGCCGGTCTTTCCCATGCGCTGGACTTTCAGCTTTGGACTTCCTGGGGACTGCTGCTGCTTCATTTTGAACGCCTTGCTTTTTTCATTAAAGCAGTTTTTCTTTTAACTCCTCTCTCCCATGTCTGCATTGTGGGTTCAGTTTTGAATACTGCTAGAGTATATCAAGATATCAAAGATACAGAAAAAATACCAAGGGCATGACCTCAGTGTCCTCAACGGTAGCTACAGCACTGATTTGGAGGCACACTCTGCCATATTTCAGGATAAAACATGTCATGTATGATGTAGGATATCAGAGGAAAATGGCCACTGTGTGAATATGGTCTATGGGGAAGCGGTAAAATGTGTCAGGTTCACAATTTTTATACAACTTGCAACCGGGAACATAGTAGCTTAACATTATCCAATCATTTGTGCTTCCCACCCTGAGAATGATATCAGAGGAAAATGGCTGCCATATCACAAAGCAATGAGTGTGTGGTCCCTAAGTTACAAGCTAACTATGGTACAAATAGTAATATTTAAATTCAGTATTGTGTACATTATGCATGGTCCCTTACAAATCATTTAAAACAATAAAATAAAGAGATATATATGTATGCTAGCAGTGGTGCACTCAGGGACAGGGGCAAGAAAATTAAAAGAGCACCAGCTGTATGCAGGAGGGAACCAGCGTACAAAAAGGGTTCTGAAAGGGCACTTAATCATGTTTTATCTACCATAGGGGCATTCACAGTGGTGTAGGGATGATGTGTTTTTGTTGGCCAACCCAGAAGTTAGCACTGCCCCGGCTCCCTGGATTTTGGATTAGAAAAAATCATTAGAAGCAAAAAAGCTAACGTTAGTCTACAAACAGACTACATTTCGGTTGTGTGATATAAACGCCACCACTAAGCATCCAACTATAATTTACGTATACTGACTGTGAATGTACTGACTCATCTCCTTGTACAGACACATGGGGGCCATGCCTGGTATTAGTAAAGCAAAGACTGAGCAGCTAATGTTAAGAGTCAGTCTTCCGTACATTTCCCAGCCATCCACCTGGGGATGAGGTCAGTCACCTTTTCATCAGATTAATTTGGGTCAAACAGGGTTTTAGTCACCTGTGATGTTGGAGAGAACATTATTTCTATTCCTGGTAAGCTACTTGTGGCGGGTGGTCAACAAATGCGTGTGAACATAGATTATGTTGAGTAGCACAATCTACGGAGTGCATGTCAACTGTCTGACATCGACAGTTGTAGGTCAGTCTAGGGACAGGCCACCACACTAACCTTCTGACAGATCGTTTTGCCCTTTGGCAGCTCCACAGCTAATCCGAGGTCTGACAGCCGACATTGTCCTCTAGCATCTAGCAACACGTTCTCAGGCTTCATATCCCGGTACACAATGTCCATGGAGTGCAGGTGGAGTATCCCTGTGGTTATCTGGGCCATGTAGTGAACAACACGCTCCATACGTATACCCCGCTCCCCGAGCTCGTAGATATGGAACCTGAGATCTCCTCCGTTCATGAGGTCCATGATCAGGCACAGGTGGGTCCTGTTGTCGTAAGCGTAAGCTAGGTTTACAATGAAGAGGCTGTCGACCGTCTCCAGGATCTTCTTCTCCAGAAGGGCGAATCTCTCACCAGCTTTCTTCTTCAAGCGCCTCTTATCTAGTTTCTTGCAGGCGTACATCTGGCCTGTGTATTTCACCTGCACGGCACACACCTGCAAGACAGAGCAACTTCACTTTGAGTCTCTACCGTGTCACCCTGGAAATGTGTTTATGCTCCTTTTCGGGGGTCAGCGTGTAATAATGACAGAAGCCAAAACATGACGAAAGAGGAGCATAAGTAGAGAAAATCTCCAAGTCAGTCTACTGACCAACTATTACGAAGCAATATTAAGCTAAAGTTTGCCAACAGGAGCTAACATTGGTCCCCATAAATTGCTGGTCATACCAGACTGAGAAAGTCTCTAGCAACAAAACCCCAGAGTGTATAAATTGTGCCAGGGTGTTCATGAATTCAGTTTTTGACGTATCAGAAAAACATGTAATAAACACAATTAATTTTCAAAACAGTCTTAGTTTTTAAGGTAATAACTATGTTCCCAGGATTAGGGTTAACACAGTATTGAACTGGGCCCCTCAAAACATAGGACGTTGGGAACTTCTGTCCCTGAACATAGAAGACTGGGAAGATAGATTCGCTCCCGGTGCAAGTCCATCAATCAATCTCAGATTTATATTGAAGTTGAGGTAGTGTATTGGTGGTATTTTTGGTACTTACCTCGCCAAAGCCACCTTTCCCCAAAGTCCTAAACTCATAAAAGTATTTGCTGGTGATCTTCTGCTTCTCAAACTCCTTCCACTGCAAGAACCTGTAGAAAATGGGGCTTTTTAGATATGCAGAGAAAGGTTTCCCCCTCAGGAAGTCCCTTGTGGCTTCTTTTATCTGGTCCATTGTCACCTCATCGAAGTTCTTCTCTGATAAATTCCTGAATTTTTCAGCCGCCTCTCCTGTGAGGTAGTAGAGAAAACTCTTGGATTCAGGCTGACAGAACTTAGAGAGGATTCTCTGTTTTGCTTTCTCTCTGGTTTCACCTTCGGCAAAGCTCCACCTGTTCAGGTCCTCCAGGAACTCAGTGGCTGCCACATACTGCAGGTCAGACGCCAGGAGGAACTGCTGGAACAACTTTCTCCCAATAGGCTGTCGCTCACACAGTGACTCGTACTTATTCCCCCCTGCCAGCTGGAGAGCAGAGGACTTCTTTGGTTTCGGCAGCGTCAGGGAGAGTCTTTGCTTCCTCAGCTCATTGCGGTCTACATGCTGAGCCTTCAGGTAGGCTGTGTTGGCTACCAGGGTGTCCAGTCCCACCAGGTCACTGGATGTATCCTGTGACATACCTGGGCCCGATCAATTACATACCTACAGTTCACCTATCTGCAGGTTCCAGGCACAAGCGAGCGCCTCAAGCACTTACATCCTGAACATCCTCCACCTCTTGTGCTGAGTCTCCTGGAGAATTCAAAGTACCACAGTCCTTAGGGATTTGTTGCGAGCTAAGTATCTTTGCATGCTTATTCGTAGACGGCACCAAGGGAAAGCAAATTATCTAGTTTGAACTTAAGAGGCTTTAGGCCCGTCTATTTTTAGAAGATGCAAAGTGCTTGTGTGCAGTAATTGGGACTCCAGCATGATGAGGTGGCAGATCATGACCAACCAAGCTATGGTTGATTTTAGCTTGTTAAGAGATAAAGAAGCCACAGAGAGAGCTGTGTGTGTAATATGTGAAGTATGCATCTAAGTATGCACACATCATTGCTTAATATAGGAGAAAGAATGAAGACTTTAGTAAAGTAACCCTAATTGGTTTAGTAGGCAGCCTAAGAAATTAATTTTCCTGAGCTGTTGGAAGAGTGACAGCATTCAATACAGGGGGTGGCTCTGGGTCAGGTGTGTCCTTGTCCTTGCATGTTGAAGTGTCCCTGGACAAGATACTGAACCCTAACTTGCTCCCGAATTCTGTTCCAGCCATGTGAGTGGTTGTGTTAATGGCAAAGTGAAGAAGTGTTGTGTGGCACTTCGGTTAGGAAGTGTATCTGCTGAATCAGCACTTTGTATAGTAGCCTCTGTCATCAGTGTATGGATGTGGGTAGGAATGGGTGAATGAGGCAATTGTTACAAAGCACTCTGAGTGGTATGCAGACCACCTATAGAGGAAGTGAACAAAATAACATGAATACCTGAACGGATAATGCAATTCATTACGGCAACTCTGCGAAAAAGCTATTACTTACATCGTGCAGTAGGCTTCCAGGACAGGACTGCTATCTGAACAGCTAACTAAGCTAATTAGCCAATGACAGCTATAGTTAGCAGCAGTTAGCAGTTATTTAGCAACAAGTAAAGCAATCTGTTCAAACAAACAGTAAAAAAGTGCAGTAAAAACATACATTTCAGAGCCCCATATCAATATTTCCCAAGCCTTTACATACCAATGAAGCTTTAGTCATACAGAAGTGGACACGGTTTCATCTAAAGTAGGTTGGAAAAACTATTGATGATGATTGGCCAGTCAGTTAAGCAATGTGCCAACATAAAATCGTGTAAAAATGTGTGCTTTTAAATGTTATGCTTTTGCATTAAATCTACGTTGTAGTTGTCCAAATCAAACCAGCAGAATCAAACATATCATACTTTCATTCTGTACAGTCCTCTTCCTTTTCAAGATCGGCTCCATAAAATACCCAAAAAGCAAATTAGTCACGTGCAGCTTCACTTTCTCCTCATATGCAGTCAACTCATGGACCTCTGAACACACTTTAATGTATTAACAAGTATTAGCTTATTGTGCAACCAGACTCCATTTATAGTGTTAAATGTATTGTTTTTATTGGAAGCTTATCTAAGTAGCATCTGAATTTTGTCAAGGTAGAGCTACATTTAACAGGTTTATACAGTGTACTGCTAGGATGTTTCATCTGTGACAATGTATATTTTCATGGAAATACTTTAAATCTGTGACAATGTATATTTTCATGGAAATACTTTAAATGTGTACTTAAGTACAGTACTTCAGTAAATGTTCTAAAATGCAAACCACCACTGATGCTTTGATCAGGTTAAACTACAAACTGGAGCGAGCCCAAACAGCATACATGTATAACAGGTGCTAGAGGTTAGCATGGCCACTTTCCAGGTAGATCACTTTGACTGCCAAAGTACTTATGACTGTAAGGTGACTTGATGATTTTAGACTTTAACTGTTTCCATGTTCAGGGATTGTTTGGTGATCCACAGATTGTGTTCAAGAGCTCACTCATGCTACCAGAAAGTTATCTAAAATGATTTGATTCAGACCTCTGGTGACTGTTAAGTGTAAGTTTCCCATTTGATTGAAAGGAACAGAATCTGAAACAGCAAGAGGCAACTAGGGATACAAGTATTATTTCAAACAGAAACTGATTTAAGAATAAGTGGGAATCTGGATCTTGGTTAGCATTCAGTGCCAGATTTCAGTACTTTTCTTAATCTAAACTAAAACTAAAACATTAGCTGAAGAACTACAATATATAAAACTGCTTCTAATAATAATACACCAAGTCTGTTCAAATACCGAAGTGAAAAAATACATGCTTACAGCTATACACAATTCTTTATTTTTAAAAAGACAGTCACATATTCAAGGTGTGCTGAACACTGCCACAGACAATAACGTAATGCTAACATGTGACCAAACACTGCAACAAGGTTCATGCTTCTCTTAATGACTCTTTATATGTCCACACACATCGAGCCCTTGGTGACCAACGCGTCCTCGATGCTTTAAATTTATCCACAGTCCTCCTTCAATGAGGACTACTGGAACATGCAATCATAAGTAGGAGGGCAGTAGTTGATGTCTAGTGGCTCTGCACAGGACGTTGCAGTGATCACCGTCAAGTCTGTCACCACTTTTGGGTGCATACGTCTGTCGTCTGAGGATCAGAACGCCTGGCATTGGAGCTTATTTGCCGATTCTCTGAACCACCCAGTCCTGCTGGCAGAGGGGGCAGCGATTGTTCTGCTTCACCCAGAGGGACATGCAGCAGTTATGGAAGGAGTGGTTGCACTCTCCCCACACGACTGAAAGAAGATGGACATAGGGAGTGTGAGTGAATGAGTTAGACAAAGCACTTTATAATTTGTTAGCTGAGGTTTTACAGAATACAGAAGTACAACCTTAATTGTTATAATGCTGAATAAAACTGATTTACCTTCAGTTTGTCAATGACATTTATTCATGCCTTGAGATCCGCCTTATTTTTTTTTTACATTTAAGTCATGCCTTGGTGCGATCAAACAAGGTAAAATCACACTTAATAAAAGGTTTTCAACTTGAGATAAACAGATCTGAAGTTGTATTGAAATGTGCATCATGTAGTTTTTGGCAAGACATTTTTTTTTTATTTCTATGCCTTAACAAACTAAATAAACACACGCTTTGTTTTCATGACTGTATAAACTGAATAAACAAGCTGACTTTACAGGACAACACAGTTTTGTACAGTTTATGATGTTTATTTGTGGCGGACCCTGCCACCTTTCTAGCCTCAAACAGTGTTCTGAGGCTTTATTGTCCCCTGAGAAGAGCTTGTTTATTCACTTATGGAAGAACTAATATTTCTGAGTTTGTATCATCACCTCATTAATATTGTAAGTTTGAGGTTCCTCTCCAACACTACACAGTGCCTACTTAAATTATCTTAAGACACATACACTATGCACATTAAGCTTGATAACGTCAGTGATTTGCAGGGCATATATCCAGTAAATCTTATATCACTATACTAGTCACTCTGTGGAGGGTCATTCATACTGCATATAGTTGCATTTGATTATATATATATCTACAATTTGATTATTTTCCACCACTTTACTAATAAATCTGGTAACAGGTAATTTCCAAACATTTACCGCACGCCATATTAAAGTAAATAATATGTTTCAACCAAACAATGCAGCGTCACAATTTCTCTTTGACTTCGCTTACATGATATGACTTCAATTAAAAACCCTTCCTCTGTGATTAGCTGGCTTGGTCGGCTTGTTGACAGCTCCGACACACTATAACTAAAGCTAATGTTAGCCTCTTGGATTAACCTGCTCACTTATAGGTGACTCAACGCTTTTATAACGTTTAATTACTTACCAACACAGTCCTCCTGTTTGTTTTCCGCCTGGCACCGGAGACAAGCGTCTGTAAATCAACAAAAAATATGTTACAGTGGCAATCTGACAGCGACCTCTCGGTATAAATGAAAATGTTAGCCACCATAGCTACATTAGCCGGTGTCCGAGCTAAGCTAGCTAGCCGGCTAACTAACGCCGTCTGTTCCCCGGACTCACCCATCACTTGTACCCGACAAATGGCACAGGTGTCACACTCCACGTCCCAGCTCCACATAGCCACGGCGTTCCACTTCTTTAGGGAAAACATCTTGTCCCCGCCGGACTTAGAGCCTGAAGAAGTGTTGTGAGAGAGGACTATACCCGGCTCGTCACCGTCATCCATCTCTGCTGCGCTGTATCTAAGGTAACGCTAGCCGGGCTAGCTCAACAGCTAAACAAAATGGACGAAACTATTGAGCAACGCTAATGCTAACGCTAGCTGGTTTAGCAAAGTGTATTGCGTCCTTGACGACAGAAGAGAGCGCTGTTTTACAGGACTTTCAGTCTGTGTGGTAAACGTAACCAAAAATATACGCAACACAAACACAACATAAAACAACAACAAATACATGTGTATAATCATCTACAGAAGAGCAGATATGATTCATTAAAGTTACATGCTTCCTATCTTCTCATCTCGTTTTCCTTCTGTCCATGAATCTAGCCTACTATTAAGAATAAGTTAATGATAATAACATCTATGTGGACAATAAATACTATTCTACACATCAGTTTCACCACTATCATCCCATAAAAAATTCTGGTTCCGGTCAGACAGCAACTCACAAGACGAACTCATCCATTTCCTATCACCCCGTAAATGTTTACAATCATCATTACAGTCTAACTGCACAATGTCTGTTGGATCCAAAGGTAGTAGCTGAATCTAAGTTCGGTATTTAGGCCTACCATTCATGTACAGGTGCTTCTCCTTTACAGTGTTTCATTTACTTGTTTTGACATCCACTCTTCACTCTTTTTAGTAAATAATAAAAGACCAAGACATTATAAACATAGCTTAACTGTTTATGATCCTAGACTGTGTAGTTTAATGTTACATTCCACTATATTTCACTCTTGCTGTTATAAAAATGCTACACAGGAGAGAAGAGACAATGAGTTGTATGAATCAGAAGCTGCACCATAAACATGCACTATACAGAACAGACAACGTTTGCTGCTAATACTTATTGAGTTTTATGTTAAAGGACTTGTTAACTCATCAGTATGTTAACGCTATAGCACCATGGGAACACCTCCTGCATCTCTGCTGAGCTGAGCAGACAACACACAACAACAAGAGGTATTTCACAGGTCAGTTCAGACAGGAGTGTGCTGTCAAGCCATCATCAGTGTTTGCGGATGTTCATTTCCCACCCAGAAATCTGTGTTTAGTCATGCACTACAATACCATTCCAGTGTATGTCCTCTTCAGGGTAGATAACATGCACGTTTCTTTTGATCGGATGTCATACAGATATAATAAATCCCCACTGTGTGTTTATTACTTGGAGATGGATGTGTGTTATCTCACACGTGCATCTGTAAATGGTACACCAGCTGTGTACATACATTTTTCTTTCAGTCAATGTGAAGCCCTCCCACATTGTCTCTGCATGTCAAACCCGGGATCAGAGTGAGACACACCAGGAGATGAAAAACCGCGTTCAAGGTTTGTGAGTCAGCGCTACTACAGGAGGACTTCTTTGAGCTCTGAATGCAGGTTTTATGGTTACAGACACATTCTAAACAGCTGTGTACGGTGGCCCTGAAGTGCAAAACACAACGGCAAATCAGAAAACACAACGGTAAATCAAAAAACACAACAACAAATCAAAAAACACAACGGCAAATCAGAAAACACAACAACAAATCAAAAAACACAACGGCAAATCAGAAAACACAACAACAAATCAAAAAACACAACAGCAAATCAGAAAACACAACGGCAAATCAAAAAACACAACGGCAAATCAAAAAACACAACGGCAAATCAGAAAACACAACAACATTAACCAAACCGGAAAAGGTAGGTACGCTCGGGCGACATGGATCGTCGCTGATTGGACTGGTCCGTCCTTTGAACCGGAAGGACATGGTTTAAATGTTTTCAAAATAAGAGCGCTGCCAGTGACGACTTATGCGCTGCTATTAAAGAATATTTTGATGCAAGACATGGATATGACGTGATACTGGATATGCTGTCAACAATTAAAAAAGTAAACAAGTCTGCATACGCTGAAGACACGTGTAACGCCCGCCAATGTAATACATTTTCCGCAAACGTAATAGCCGCTGCCTACTACAAACTTAACACGTGATGTCCCACAAATGCAATAACTATTACGTTTGCAGGGATTTATTACGTT
>OMLP01020242.1:7733-31875 GCA_900302685.1 Spondyliosoma cantharus
AAGGACCTGAGGGAATAAAATGAGGAAACAGGGATTCCAAGAAAGTGAAAGACAGAAAAAAAAAAAGGCGAGGAAAAAAAAAAATCCTTTCTTTTTCACAGAGACCGTCGCCCTTTCCGACCCAGCCTTTGGGACCACGGGAGCCACGGAATGACAAAAGAGACAGATGGAAACAAAAAAAACACTGATGAATGAATGAATGAATTAAGAAATGAATGGGGAGGATTGAGGGTAAAAGGACAAACTCAGAAACGGAGGAGAAAAGAAGGGTGCTCCTGGCAGCCTCTCTCGCTTGCCCTCTGCTCGCCACAAGAGACAAAAACCTCAGTGCGGAGTATACGTGTACATTTATCTCTCTATATATTAAATATAACAAAGTTTAAACTTAAACACAACTAGGACAGTGGAGGACTTTACAAAGTGAAATTAAAGAAGCACAATGTTTATACAACCTCTGCTGTTCCTTTGGGTTTTATTCTACTTATCATGTGATGTTGCAATTTGTCAGACCTATTCAATGTTTTTGATAATTTGCTCTTTTTTTGTTTTGTTTTTTGTTTTTTTTGTTTTATGGCGTTATAAAGGGTCGAGGGGCAATGGATAATAAAGTATTATATTAATATTTACGAGAGGAAGAGAAGATGGTTTGTGATCCGGAGCCTGAATCGAGCAACTGACACATACGGTACAAAAAACACACACTCGGTTTTTCCTCGCTGACATCATATGCTCAGCTCGCCCTCTGCCTCGACGACGCGTCTGAACGCGACGTTCGCATTTCCGCCCCTTTACCGCTAACCTCTCACCGGTGGACGCCTTCACTCAGATGTCTGGATTAATCGACCGCAACAGAAGTAACCGGGACATGTTTCTGTAAAGAGTGGAGAAGCCCGGCGTGGTTTCAGTCGGATATGAGATCAGACAGCATTTCTTCCTCCACAGGTTTATTGAATGTCATGTGTGAAATTCCCCCGTGTGCTTAAAGTGTGAGAGACGGAGAAGAGGGTGTAAGGCGGGGGCGCGTCGCGGATTTGCATATCAGAGTCTTTTGTCCAATAAGCATCGAATGTCTGTAGCGCCAACGATTTTTTTCATAATTGCATAGATACGATTGTTAAAGTTAAGCAATACTCATATCTACAGATCTATATACGACAGTTTATGATTACATTCAGTCTGCAGAGTGACAATTCTGTCCGTAATGCAACGTGAAATGAACATCTCTCTTCATCTGTCAGTGCTGATCTTTGATTGCTCATGTATTCACCCTTACAGTTAAACCTCTTGCTGTTTTGATCGACCGGGGGGGACAGTCGATATGTTTGCATTTTGCTGCATCATGCTTCGGCTTCTCGCGACAAAAAGTTGTCAGGAGTCACCGCGCTCCGATGAGGGATCTGCTTGTGTGTGCTTCATCGCCACGTCCATTTACATGTAAACCAGTCCTTTTCAACATTGTATGTACTTCTGTCTCTGTCATGTCAACCTTGATTTGATCATTGCACTTGTTTCCTGTCTTTGTTTGCTTTTTCTTTATTGTGGTCGGTTCGATTTGTATCACCGCTTTACCTACGGAAATGAAATCCCTGTTTTGGCTCGACCGGTCCGCACTTTCCGTGTTGGACGGGATCTGTGAAACTCCACAGACGGCAGTGTGTTGTAAGAACAATGGAGGTTGCTTTGAAAAAACCTACTGTAAGCAAACTCATGTATCTTTTCGCTTTTTATCTCTGTCGCGATAAATGTACCTCGGTGCGATGGCCCGGCGGCGGCCTGTACCTGAGCGACACAAACTATTTTAAGAGGTACATGTGAGCGATACGCTTTACTGTAAATCTAGCCTGTTCATTCTGCATTCACACGTATACTCTTAAGACTGAGCTTCTAATATTTTCCAGCTTGTTGTAATCCTCCCCAACTCGTCCGTCGTCATTCTCCCAAAAGACATCGTAACATGTTTGTTTTTTAGGCGTTTCACTGCAACACGTCCGGTTCCGCTGTCCTATCTGGCTACGGAAACTGGCTACATTATCTAGCACTAAAGCAGCACACGGTGGGTCAGTACATTACCCATGTAGTATTAAATACATTTTAGAAATACATTTAAGAGGTATCATTAAGCGTTGATGTGCATGGCATTCCATCATGCTGTTAATCATTCCTCGTTATGAACTTATCCCAGCGACACTAGCGACGGGAAACACTAACATTGTTATCATTGCATTTAGAGCGATGTGATGCGACATAGCCGACAGGATACCGTGGCTTCACGAGCTGTCTGCCACCTTCATTGTGTTTTCAGAAACGACACACACAGAAACACACTGTCGGGGTCTTGTTGGCTTTTTGTGACATTTTGAGACTGAAGTCTAAAGTGGAAGACGTTGTTTTAAAACGCAATATCATATATTTCACACAAAAGTCCACCTAATCGCTAAGCTTTCGGATTATCATTGTGTTGACTGTATGAATTTTATGGCAATGTTGGGACGTAACCATTTGCTGACCAGATGGAAAACATTGTTTTCATCAGAATGTAAATCACGTTACTGTCATTGGTTTTAAATTTAAACCATTTTGACAATGGTTCAGTAACTGCTCTTTCACAATACTGAGAGTGTAACACACCTGTAGAGAAACATTTTATTCATGTCGTACCTGGAACAGATGGAAATTAAGGTTTGCATATTCATTCCATAAAAAAGAAAATAAAAAATCACAAATGCCGAAAGCGCCCACTTATAATTCAAGTGATGTGCATTATTTCTGAAGACAAAAATAGAATCATGTGCTTCATTTGTTTCACAATAACATCTGTCAATAAAAATTTGAATCTAAAAAAAAAGAAGCAATGAAATCACAAAGCTTTGGTCAGTAATAAAAAACATCTGTCCTGTGTGATATTCTGTTGTAGCAACCGTAGCCGAGCACAGTGGGAACGTGTAGCACATCTGTCAGTAAGCGCACAATAGTTCAGGAGGCTGAGTTGTTTGGCTTCAAGCAACAGAAGTTGTGTGAGGTGTGTGAGATCAATCAACGCTTATTTGACGTTGAGAACGGCGTCGTTAGAACTCAACTTCAATAAAGCCATCGCCCGCACAGTGCTTTGGTTTTCATTCACACCGGCGAACATGAAGGCCTTTTAAGTCTCGCAGTTCTGAGAGTCTGATGCTTTGATAGAACACGATGGGATTCTCCAAAAGTAAGGTTTACTTAGACGTGTTCAAATCCAGTTTTAAAGGATTTTGATGAAGACAAACCAAAGACAAGAAGGCTCGTTAAATGTTTACCACACAAATGAAACAGAGTCATTACTGGGTCGGGGTTCAGTAGGAGTTAGGTACAATGGGGTTAGTCAACTGAGAAAAGAATCAGTTACAGTTTATTCCACTTCGAGTCCACCTAGTTTCACCTGAGGTAGTTGGTACACACATCTACAGACTGCTTGAAAACAGCGGGGAAACATTGTCGGTCATTGTCTTTATTTTTTTTTTAAAAAAAACAGCTTTTATGCGCACTGGATTGGAGTGTTGATCAAAACAGTTATACTCTCACCCGTGTGACAGTCAGACTTATTCTTCGTCTAAAAGGCTTTTCTAACATATTTCATTTTAAAGGTTATATCGATTTCAGTTGTACTCGTCTTACATAGGTTAAGCCAGTGACTCAGTGTGGCTTTTCCACAAAATCCCAGAATTCCGTCATCTCATTTGTCGGCTAAATGTTAGCAAATGCCACTTGATTTATCTCACTTCCTGTTCACAACATGCTCATTCATCTGCCTCCTGAGCCCCTATTTGAGCGGCACATGTACACAGACAACTTACAGATAGATATTTCTGCCATTATAACGGTAAAATAAAGGTAAATAAGGTAAAATAAGGTAAATAAAAACCACAATGACAAACTGACTGTTAACCTTCCAACCTTCTGTATCCTGTCTGTACTGGCTTTGAATTGATTGGAATTGAGCTGCAGGAGACTGTCAGGGGGAAAAAACTCTGCCTCTGTCCCTTCTCCTTAACTGTGCAAGCTGCCGACACACTGAGCGACAGCGGGCCGATAGATAGAGCGTTTTCCCCCTGGCGACAGAAAGAAAGAGAGGTACATGTTCAAAAGTTATTTTCCTTTTTCAATTTTCTTTTGTTTTAGGAACTGAGACAATGTGAACTGATCAGTGTCTGAGAGCTGGTAACAAACCAGGTTAATGTTTCCCTGTAAAGTGGCTCAACATGTGATTAAAAGGGTTGATTTACAGAGCGGAATGACATTTTTTTCCACAAAACACTGTGACCCTTGCCCTGGTTTCTCAAAAAGTTCAACCATGTTGTTTTGCTTTAGGAATATGAGGTTTGATAAAAAAATAAAAAAATAAATAATAAAAAAAATAGCCTTATGATCACCAAACCACAGACCTCGCCAGTCTACTGACTTCAAGTTTTCCAGTGGACTTCTTGACATTTGACCAACACACACACACACACACACACACACACACACACACACACACACACACACGGTGTTCTGTGGCATAATGTTTCACCCAGCAGCGTCAGAAGGGAAACACACCTTAAAAACCTTATCAAACACTTTTTTTAAGGAAAACACCTGCCTATTGTGACTCGCTGTGACGAGCATTGTCTTCACACTGAGAGGAAGGTTTTGGGAAACAGTGCACCGGTCACAGTGATAGTGCACACGCGCTGACTGTCGGGTTTTTACGGCACGCGGCGGCCTGTGTGTCGATCCATTTTGGGACAGAAGATGTGAAATGCACCTTTAGTGGGGGAGAAAAAGGGAGAAGGAAGGCTATCATCAAGCGCTGGGTGTTGTATATTTCTGTCATGTACTGAAGTATTTTAGAGGAAAATATATTTGATGACTCTGAAAGGTATAAATAAACATTAATGAAACAAAAAAGGGTTTAGTTGTTGCTTGTTGCTGCTTTTCCGTTGTATGAAAGGAGAGTATACATGTAATTCTCACTGAGTTTAAAAGGTCAGTAGCACTCTTATGTCTGTATCTTAAATATAAAGCTTAAGCCAGCAGCCAGTTTTAAGTAGCCTGGCTGTGTCAAAAGGCAACAGAATCTGCCTACCAGCACTTCTAATAAACAAGTTATATCCTGTTAGTTTAATCTGTACAAAAAAACTGTTGTGTTGTTTGTTATTTTTTTTTTTACATTTTGATCACAGCAAAAAAAGAACATTCGAACAAAACAAGCTTGAACATTCGGGAGAGACGAAGAATTGACTCAGAGACACCGATGACTTGCGTTGAAGTAGTTTATGCAAACTTGATCGAGGAGGAACGACGTGCCAACACATCAGTGTAGCGCCAAGTCATTCCTCCCGAACTTTCTCCCGCTTCGGGGTTATATCTGCAGCGCAGAAAGCATGGTTATCTGTTACACAACAAGGAAGAGAAGAGTTACTGCATGAGCTTCTCACCTCTGGCCAAGTGAGGAATACAAAGAAAATGTGTGGTACACAGTAAGACTGCTACAATAGACAGATCGAAGGCCATCTTCAGTTTTACACAATCAGCTGTGCTCTGGCTCGGTTTGGTTTCTCGGGTATCTGTTCTGTCGACAGTAGCTTCGAAATCGCTAGGTTGCAGAGACCATGAGGTATAAACTCATAGCACACATCACTATGCCCTTATCCAGACCTTAATGTTTATACAGGGTACGTATGACCTCGAGAACTCGTATGAAGACAGAATGTCCCGGGGGAGTCATATTTTTCTCCCACAGCACACAACAATATGCCAGAAGTTACAGCAACCTTTCTATCTTACACACTCAAAACGCTTCAAAAAGTAAAATGGCAAATATTCATGAAGACTTTTGTAAGTGTTCACGGTTCATCATCCGTCGTTACATCATCACAGTCGTTAAACGGGGCTGAGGCTGCACGTTTCATTATCATCAGTTATTACACGGCTCTTCTTAATGCTGTAGACCGCCCCATTCACTTGAATGGGCCTTCCCAACATTCGGCGGTCAATTATTTTCGTATAATTGACCGCTGCTAAGCATAATTGACCGTCGTCAAGGAAAGTGGCCTTTTTGCCTCTGATTCACGTATTTCGTAGCACTCCGCAAGTAGTCCGGTCACTTATCACTCCAGCGTATTCGGTCGCTAAGCGACATCAGCTGATCTGAAGCCTACTTCATAATTCGTTTCACATTAACTTTAATATTTTTGGAAAATACGGTGATTTCGAGTCTTGGCAAAAGGCTGAGTTGTCGTCACCGGTCAAGAAAAGAAAAAGAGAGGAAATCAGCGAAGAGGGAGAAGCGAAACGGCACAAAGTTTTGGATGACAGAGACGTTGATGAAATTAAAGAGGATCGACACGAACTGAACACAAAAAAAAGAGCACGGTATGGGCCAAGTCAGTTTTGAAAGACTGGTTAGAGGACTTGAATTTCAGCGGACGATTCATCAGCTGTGTTCTAAAGAATGGTCTGTTCAACGTCTTTGTCATTGGTTTGGCGAACTGTATTTCTCTGCTGAAAAACACTATGAATGGTAACAAATAAATTGTAAAAAGACACACTGTGTGAAGTTTTTTTTCGTGATGGCAAGTAGCCGTGTAATAAATAAGCGGGATAATGTATAGAACGGCTTCGCGTCGGGCCCCCCCCCCAATGCTCAAGTGTACTAACTGGCTTGCTGGCATAGTTGCAGTTTGAACTCAAAGGCTACGGTTTACAATTGAAAATAAAAAAAAATAAAAAATCTTGAAGAATTTAACGTGAATAACAGAAGCTTCGTTTGCATGTAAAGAAATGATCAGCAAGTAGGTTATGTCCTGACTAGTATGGCCGTTGAGAAATGAAATACTGAGGGAATACAACTGGACCTTAACTCACACAAACTGCAGAACCCAACAGTTAACCAACACAGATCCCAGCTATCAGATTTTGATCTAAAACTGATCATCCACTTTGCAGATATTTAAACTGGTAAACACGACTTGATTGGTTTTAAATTATCCAGCACAGATAGATACAGATATGTAACATAAATCATGTACATTATTCCTGATTAACCTGCAAATTGCAAACAGAGACCATACCTTGTGCGATTACCATCTTTTATTTGGGATCACAGTTATATTCATGGGGCACTGTGGATATGTTGCAAATTGGCAGCTGCGGTCCGGGTCATTAAAACGAACATTGCTAATAGCGGTTTGATTAACAGTGGATGTGTTGTGCATGAATCTAACAGGGGTCTGGGGGGTTCTCCCTTGAAAATGTGTTCACAGCGTTGATGTGATTTTTTTCTGTATTCTCGTGCCTTTTAACAAGTCATCTGATGCTTTTATCTGGCTACACGAGCATGAGAAAAACGACGGGGTGATACTTTCAATTTAATCTGGACGCACTGTTTGGCCCCAGATCGCATATTTGAAGATATTAGAGCTAAAAGTACAGAAATTGATTTTTATGACTAATTCATAACAGCTTTGCAGAGAGTGCCCCTGATTTTTTTGGGGGGTAAAAATACAAATTTTCTGTCATTTCAGACAGCAGTCGAAACCCCCCAAAAAATCTAATGAAATATCGGACAACCTCGAACAATTATCAGGCGCCCTGCATCAACTAATGTGATAGTGACACTGTAGTGACAGTTAAAAAAACGCAAAGTTAATACAAAATAAAAGCTCAGAGCTATCGCCCCTCCCTTGATACCCTTCATCCCATGTTTCTTTACCTCCTCATGTCATTCCTTTCTTTCTCTCCATCTCTTTTAGTCTCATTTGGCATCATATGTGCCTCTTTTCCTGTCATGTTTCCCTTCTCGGGGCCCTTTTGTGTTGACGATGTGCGACCCACCTTGACTCAGCTGTCTGGTACATTTAGGCATTAGAGCTATTAAGCAGTGTGCATGCTATGTGTCGGTCTGCCGGGGCGCAAGGTAGCAGTGAAAACGTTTCCTTGATTTAGGGGTTCTTTAAATAAGCAAGCTGACCGGATATGATGAGGAAGCACTGATACAATGCTCTGAAAAGAGAGGAAGGGCAGGTAGATCTATGCATAAAAGTAGGGGGGGGGTCTCTAGACTAATAATAAACAAAAACAAAAAAAAAAAGCTGCCTGTCTGCTTTTGATTTGATTAAAGGCAACTGCAGAATCACACCTGACTTTAAGAGCAAACATTAAATTGAGACAGTGGAGTTCTTCTCAAGTAACTCTCATTGAAGTGAGCAGATAAGAATATTTTTTGGAGAATAGCTTCCTAGCTAGAATGTCCAATTATCCCCCAAACCGTCTGAACCCTGTGATCCTTTTATTACCACATCCTACTGAGTCACAGAGTTCAAAAGTGAGTTCAAGTCTTGGCTTTGAAATTGAGCTCAACAAGCTGTTTCAAGTTGTTTTGTTTTTTTTAGCCTGAAAGGAACATACATTTCATGCATTCAAACAAAAAAAACATATAAAGATATTAAATAGCCGTAGGACATGTGTGACTTACTGCTATTTCTGGGAAAGTGCTTGAAATCAGGAGGCGTACTCGCAGACGCCGTCTGGTGCGACCTTTTTTTTTCTAACTGGAAAGTACATCAGAACAGCAGGGGGCTCATTACAGAAGTGCTACAGGTGCCTAAAGACACCAAGACACTAATTACCACACACATTTAATCAGTCATTATGTGGGATTAACGGAGCAACATGTTTGGACCACTTAACAAATACGCGCAGAAACATAAACAGTAGAATACGTAACTCAAACCACGTGTGCGCCGTCTACTGTGCTCCATCAAAGCAGACATCACGAACAACACTGGTGTTTTGACATTATGTAGGAGATATAATTACATTTTTCGACACAGCATTTCTTTTATGGTCTTGTTTTAGTGTATTTTGTCTCGATACGACCCTCGTGAGGGATCGCGCGTATCGCCGATGCAACGTGCGCAGCCGGTTAACGAGAAAATCAGGAATTAAAAGAATTCCGAAAACAAATTTCAGCACTTCCTCGCTAATGACTCGGCTGCCAGCTCATGCGTGCCTAATTTGCGAGATGTGTAAAAAAGTGTAATGAACTCACTCGAATGCCTTTCTCTCCCATCTTTCACCACCTCGACGCAGGATGTCACCACAAAGTCATACCATCACAACGCGTTCAGCAATCAGAACTCATTTACACTCCGAGGGCGTGTGATTATCTTCTCACTTGCATTGACATTATCGCTTCCCCTAAATGTGTTTTTTGCGAATACTCTCTGTCTCCCCCCCCCCCTCCAATTTGTTTAGTTTTTTTTCTCTTTTTCTCCTAAACCTTATCCGGCCTTTTTCATCCCTCACAATCTCCCATCTCTGCTCCATCACAAACTAAAATAGATACGGACCAAAAATATACAGCAAGTATAAAGAATCTGTCAGGGTTTGACCTTCTTGTAACAGTCTGTCCCTGTTTAGCTCGCTTACATCAGTCTGGAGAGCTGGGAGGAGTGATAGGTGTCACGCGCTTGAGGTTCTCCAGCTATTTTTTGCTGGAGTTGTTTGCCGTAAATTTTGACCTTTGACTCATGAGCGAGCTTTCTCCTCTCAGAACAGCCTGCTCGGTCCAGCTGAGACATGCACACTGGCGCGCATTCGCACGAGCTCCACCTTCATCTGTCACTCCCTTACGTTCGTATTAAATTTGCTGCTTTTTTTTTTTTTCTCCTTAAAAATCAGAGAAACAAAGTTTTTAAAAAAAGGCACAACAGGTGTTGGCTCACATTCACAGAATCAGACATGAGCTTATACTCAGCTCCTCTCCCTCTTTCACCCCTCTCATCGTCACTCCTTTCACTCCTCTCTCTCAATTGAGCGGAGCAGAGATGTACAGATAGGAGTCTAATTAATGTGTGCTTTCGACTCTGAGCCGCCTCTTAGTGAAGCGCGGGGTGGAGGGGGTTTGGGCTGAACGGTTCAGAGCTGCGCTGTTCTGCTTCATTTGTTGTCTGCGTCGCTGGGGAGGTGGGATTTCTTACTGAGCCCGTGACTCCAGTCGCCTCGCACTTGCACGAAGTGGGGAGAAGGGCTTTGCTGCTGCGCCTGTAGATCCAAAGATTACCACGGGTTCATTATTGATAAGGGCCGAGCTTTGCTCTGGAGAAATCCCTATGACGTTTGCAGAATCAATGCACACCATGTCGTGTGCATTAACCGACCCAGCAACTGGCCGTTAAAGTTTGATTATAATGTTGTTTATGAGCGTGTTTGAGCGTGACTACTGGCAAGAGATGTGCCTGTTCGTTTGAAAACAACAAACAAAAATGGTGTAGTAGTGGAGTGATAGATAATTTGTCCAATTACTGCCATGTATTCTTTTCCAAACAGTTTCTAGCTGCGCTTTTCCAGAGAGCAAAGTGTAACAAACCATCCGGCATGTCAGATTAGCACATGTTGGTAACAGCTGACGTTATTGTTACCGTGGCAACCCTAGTAAACACTGCCCCTGATGCGCCTCAGTCAGAAGTCCCGCCTTTAATTTCAATCCCTTTTTGTCATCGCACTACGTCACCGAATCACACATTTGCATAAATCATGCATTGCTGGGGCTCAGGCCTATGCGAGTTGACCAATCAGCGCAGACTATTTGAGAGGCGGGCCTTAAAGAGACTGGAGCTAAAACAGAGCGGGAGTGCTGCAGCATTTTTTGAGCATTCAAGCATGTAAACCTATTGAAGTTGTAGCCCAAAATAAAATGATAAAGCTGAAAATGGGTCTTAAACCTAACCTTTTAGTTCTAAACTTGTCTGCACATCCAATAAAAAATTATGTAGATGACTTCTACGTCATTTTCTATATTTTTAATGTAACCAGTAGTATTTGAGACTGCGGGATTATGGGGTCAGTTACAATCTAATTTGCAACCGACAGAAGAGTAAGATGACAAAAATCACAAGTGCTCACATGTCAGGTTGCATACACACTACAGTAGGTCTTTGACTTGCTTCCCCCTCTTCTACCATACCTCCGCCCTCTCCCACAGAGAACGCTGGCGTTAAACACACACCTTAAAAAGAACGTTACTCTCAAAGGAGCGACAAACTTACAGAGAAAACCTTCTGTTATGCTTGAGGAGTGAATTCCATTTGTTTGATATTCAGCCACCGGAGATCTTATGTGCTTCGTTCAAGACGCTCTGAGTATAGAGGAAAAAAAGACTTCTACATCCTTACGAATGTCCTCTTTACATTATTCATCAAACGCTGCTCTTCTGCCGTCTGCTAAATGCTTCCTCTGTGGCAGAAATCCAAAGGTAAAATGTTGAATTGTTCTGATAAATGTTTCAGGGTCTCACGAGAACAATTCACGATAAAGTACTCCTCAACGACCTGAATATCCAACAAAGGTCACATCTCCCACTTTTTTCCCTTTCACACATCAATTTTCTGACTGGATTTGAAATAAGCGCTTTAGATTCTCCTTTATAAATATCTCTATGCTTGTATTTATTATTTGTGCTTTATCACATGGTCTATTTGTCTATGATCTGGTTAGGTCAAGGCACTTAAACCAATTGGTTTTGGCTGCAAATTTTGCAAATGCCTCTTCAAAAATATCACTTTTTTTGTTAATACGAAGGCTGGAAAATGTTCCATCTTCTCATTAAAAATATCTAATTGTTGAGCGCTTAAACTGTTGAAACGCCGTCTCCAGCAGTGGTCTTTTGTTGGCCGTCACGCCGCTCTCTACCCTTCCTTCTCTTAACAGGAACATCAGCTCATATACGGAACCTTAACATGATCTGACAGTCACTGTAGGAATGTTGATATGATATGTATGAAACGCACCACGTCAATCTTTGTTCTGGTTTGAAAAAAAATGTTAATGGGAGCGACTGATAAAGATTTTGTCCATAAAGAAAGTGGTAACAGCTGATAGCCTTGAGGGTTGAACACTATATTCATATCCGGCAATCTGGAAACACTCTCGTAAACCTTAACAACTCCAAACTGATCCCGGAAAGTGTCAAAATCCAACATTCCAGCAGGGATTGCAGACACCGGATCAGAGCCAGATTGTTCAAACAGAACTGATGTGATCTTGGTTGCCCAACATGTCTGAAGGCTTAATTAGGAAAAGGAAGATTAGAATCCCAGAAATCCCATCACACAAGATAGCAAGTGGCGTCTCGCCGTGACCTGAAATATCTTGTGCGGACGCTCCACAGTCTTGAAAATGTTTCCCAGGCTAACATTGAACATCGACCACTTTCCGTAAAAGATTCCAGTCATATGAATTTATTCAATACAGGAACTCATCTCCATCATTTCCCTGCCTTTATAGGACATGATAGACCAACAGGATGATGGCAGCAGCATCCAGCACCAGGTATCTACTAGGACGGTTGCTATTCTAGGTTCTACAGAGCACTTGACCATCAAAGGCCTTCTTGAGTTATGAAGGGAAGAAGTGCATTTGCTTGTTGAGCCGCAAGGACTTGTTGATCGAATATGAGCCTTCAAAGCAGCAAGTGTTTCCAAGTGTGTTATCCTTTGTAGCCATTTATCATTCATTCGTTTTAGAGATGACAAAATCCATGAACCTGAATGATTATGGTGATCTCCCGACTTAGAATTTCAGCACTGCACTTGGCTTACACAATTTTGGGGGAAATGTTTCAATAACTATTAGGTGGGTTTCGATGGCATTTCTTTTAGTTGGCATCCGACTTTTCATGAAGTGCCAACATAAGGTTGAAATCTGTGGTATTCCATTATGTCTCACTACTGGAGAGGCTGCCGTGTCAGATAATAACATTAAGGATCTCTTAAAGTTATATACAGTGCCATTATCAGGTCCAATTCCCCCATATGATCAAAATACCTTAAATGTTTTTGTTCGTTAACATAAGCATGCTAACAAGCAAAACTGAGAATATGAGTAAATATTAACTCTGCTAAACGTTAAATAGTAACATTGTCATGTTACCATGCTGATGTATAACAGTCCTTTTCTTTTAAACAAGCATGAAACAATCATGCCCACTTCGCTGATATCTCAGTAGCTAACTAGCTGGCTAGCTAACGCTCCACTGTTATTACTGATTTGTGCACGAAAGTCCCACATTCTGGCATATTTCAATGTTCATTCCCCCTTTGATGCCGTATGACACCTGAAATTTAACTGAAGTCCAGCAGCAAAGTGTCTTCAGTTTTGGAGCTTGGGTTGCTAACGTTAGCCTATTAAAGCACTGCTAAAGTTAGCAGCCAGTAGCAAAGCAGTGTTCCTTTTTATTTGACGACTTGCTGGATAACTTAAGTTGTGAACAGATTGTGAGCACCCATGCTTCTGTCTTCATCAGATAAACGGCAAATGGCACTGCGATAATAACAGCAAAGCCACGGTAACAGAAGATAAATCCCTGCAGCCGAAGACGCCAACATCAACCGATGACCTACGGTTGTCTTTAAGCGGTATCCCATTTCACAGGGAGCCTTTTCAAAACCACTACCCATCGTAACTGTGTTCTGAGGAACGAGGGAGCACTCCGTCATACCTTGTTGAATGACATATGGGAAAGGAGGTAGATGGACGAACAAGAGAGGGTTAGATGATCAGCACAATTTTATTTTAGATTGAAAAAATACAGAGGAGAATGACCTGTCCTCATGAATACTGATGTTCCTTGGCATCTAGCTGGAATTAAAGTGACTCACATTGCTGTAATAATCACAGCTATCGATTGGTCTGTGCCGCATGGGCAAGGTCAAGCAGGAACTCTATGACTTCGAACAACAAGGATAAAAGGCAGGTGCTGTTTAGGAAGCAGGTTTAATCACATTTGGATTTACAGTACAATACCAATCCATTTTGCATTTAGTTTATTGCTGTTCCTTATTAAAATAGAATAAATAGGATAGAGAAATTTTAAATCGATGCCTTACTGCTGCTACTTTGAATGAGACAGACAAAACTGCACCTTGTCCTCTTGCACCATATGTTCCACCAATACTCCTCAATACCTCAGTATTTTATTTTATTTACCTCAGTATTTTATTTTATTTTATCACTACTTGAGCATTTTATTGTATAAAGTACTTTATTGTTTTCTTAATATAATGACAATAATAATAATGGATTGGATTTGCATGGCGCTTTTCTAGACACTCAAAGCGCCTGACAGGGTCCCAGGTTCCATTCATTCACACACAGTCACACGACCACAAACGACCACAGCCACAGAAGCCACAGCTGCCCTGGGGCAGACTGACGGAAGTGTGGTTGCGCCTACTGCCCCTCCAACCATCACCTCAAACAGACAGCAGTCATACACATTCACACGAGGTAAGGTGGGTGAAGCATCTTGCCCATGGACACAACGACCATGACACAAGTGGCATGGTGGGGATCGAACCACCGACCCGTCGAACATTGGCCAACCCGCTCTGCCACCTGAGCCACAGTCGCCCCAATATTGTATATAGTACTTTATTGTTTCTTTATTTGCCCTTGTATTTTGATTGTATTTGTACTTGGATGTACCAGCTGTTATGATGACCTAAATTCCCCTCTGGGATTAATAAAGTTATCTATCTATCTACCATCTATCTATCTAATGTTGTATTTATCATATAGTTATATGTATTATTGCTACTGCAATTGTATATTGGAATACAAGACCAAGGCGTTTGGGAGTAAACCTACTGAACTCCAAGCAAAATAATGGTGTTTAGTCCATCATCAAATGGATCCCTGAGAGCAATTCTTTGGTTTCCTAATATCACATTATCCCTAAATGGCCGGTTCGTCATTTGTGATTGGAACTTACTTAGAGCAGTAGGCGTGTGTGTGTAAGAGGACGGGGTAAGACAGCGACAGCCAGAGGTTAGCAGGAGAGGACGCGGAGCACATCCATTCCCAGAGGTGCCTTTATTGGATCATCGTTTCACAAAACTACATTTTCCCTCTTAAATAAAGCCTTCGAAAAAAACCAGGGCAGGGCATTCTCTTTTATCCACTCTTCACTCTTTCTGTTGCCCGTAGCCACTCCAGACATGAGAGAGTATCAGCTATTAGAAATGAATTTTAAAAGAGATTAAAAAATGAGTGCAGATTCTGGGTTGCACTAGAAGGGCAAGCTTTCTAGATTTCAGTGTGCACTGTCAGCAGGCAGGGCGCTGAATGTCCTATTAATGAGAGATAAAACAACTTCTGATTACATGCTGCGTCAATTCACTGCGAAGCGCTCGTAGTACTCAGAGGCTGCATTAGCAGCTTGAGACGGCTGCAAGACATTTTTCTTCCTTTTCAACCTCTATTTATTTTGGGGTTAGGACGACTGGCTCTGAGTGGAAATGATGGCGGGGGAAGAAAGATAATTTACAATTACAGGCTTTGGACTTAGTGCCACTAAGTGACATCACACGGAGTTTACTGGTGACTGCGGAGCAGGTACTCTGGTGCAAATGAGTTTTTAACACTTTGTTTGACAAGTTTGGTGTAAAAATAGCAGCTGCTAAAATTTAATTTGAAATTTGAAAATATGCAATGTCTTATTTCGGTTAATCTGTGGTACTTATGCAAACAGCTGTCTGAGAATGATGGATTTTCTTGGTAGGAACAAGGAAGCCTATCGAAAGGCCTATTGTCAGTTTTTGAGTTCTGAAATAAGCAGGAGTTTGATATAATCTTTTACAAGAACTTAACAAAGAAAGGCGAAGTCAAAACAAACTCTCACCAAGTGTGGAAGGATTGTGCAGAGGACGGGACAGCCTTCACATGAACATTTGTGTTTACATTGTTTTTCTAATCCAGTAAAGGAATGTGTGGAGGGTTGTACTGAAATATGAATAATTTAACTGTAATAAAAAGCACTGAAACAATCAGTGAAGGACATGGTGGTAATTACCAAGCAAACATATTTGATTTTTCTATGGACTCACCCCCAAAAATGGCTAAAAATATACCCCAATAATATTCAATGACGATATTTGCCATGTTCCAATAAATGTGAAATAAATAGCTGGTAATTCATTTAATACATTTCCAGGAAACTTCCAAGCGGTTTCTGTTTAACTTCTGCTGATCATGCAATTTTAATTTCCAACTAGTCGCCGTCTAATTTTATCCTCAGCGGGGGCCACTGAACTGAAGTGAGTGATGCAGCTTCACACTCCCACCAGTTCAGCAGTCAACAATTAGGCTCCCTCTCTCAAACACAAATGAAATGGTAGTAAATATTTAAATATTTATTTTAATTGCTGGGATAAAAGAACACGATGAGATCAAACCCTAGTCGCCCCTACAAAGAGCATTTTAGTGGAATATTGCTTCGTTTTCATGCAGATGCCATGATAGTGCTGCACGGGAGGCTCTTACATAAATCACCAAGTGGGCCGCTGAAGTCACATCAGTGAAACTGGGACAGGGGCCAGATGCGAGTACAAAATGGTCTATAGTGTTTAGCACTCCTTTAATTTATTTAAGAGTAATTCTTCCATTATACTGCAGTCATCTTAATTAGCAGGAGCTTAAAATGAAATATACCTCTGGTGATGGATGACTATGAGGGCAAAAATAAATAATGGGTTTCTTATGAATCTGAACTGTAAGCAACACTAATCCTTAGGTTTTTTTTTTTTAAATATATTTTATATATTCAACAGGAAAAAACCTTGAACGTCTGACCCCAGTAACTACCGGTAACACATTGTTTTGGCCTTATGGGGCAGAAACTTAGTATTATGGTTAAGTCCCACCACTCCATCAACCTTGAATCCAGCAGCAGGAGGAAGCTGTTTTCTGTTAGAAAGCTCAGATAATCCCACTGTAGAAAAGCCTGCTGACACTGAACAACAGACAGAAGAAGGGAACGGAATAGCTGAAGACACACTGGAGCAAAGAGCAACTAAAAGAACCATATTTTGATGTCAGGAGGTGGAGACCAAAACATAGCTAAAAGGAAGGAGAAAAGGTTGGCTCCAAGTGATTGCATAGATAGATAGATAGATAGATAGATAGATAGATAGATAGATAGATAGATAGATTGCAGAGGTTCTATACAACATCGCTGACCTTGTGCAGAGTTTATTCCAGTGCTCTGATTTATGCCTCAGACAAGCTGAATGTCTGTGTGAGGAATTAAGCCAGTGGTTTTATTACTCGCCAATTAGTCTCATACCCACTCGTACTGAATGACCCGCTTATCTGTCCCTGTGTTTGCACACTCTCTGCATACACGCACGCACACACATACACACACACACACACACATACACACACACACATGCATGCGCGCACACACAAACAGGCACAATCAGTATAAACTGTTTAGTCCGCATCAGCATGGACCAGATAGGAGAGCATGGCGCTAAGTATGTTTGCTCTCCTATGGTGCTAACCGCTAGATAACAGTTAATACAATCACCAATGTGACTGTCTTATCTGTCAGCTGTGTTATTGAAAAGTTGTCGGGAAAAGTTTGGACGGCTAAAAAAAGTGACTAGCAGAATGTCAACCGCAGGGGGAAACAAAAGAATGCATCCAGTAAAGAAAAAAAAAAAAACCTCATTTATCAACAAATCACAAGGTTTGATAAAAAAAAACGAAATGATTCAGCGTACCAAAAAAAGCCTCGCTGGATGAAACCCAAACTCTTCATTTTCTGCCTCTCTCTTTCCCCACGGGCTCTTTCTTTTTCTGTCTCAGCTCTGCCTCCTTGCATGTTCTGGTCTGTCGGTCTCTGGCTCTGCCTCGGCCTCACGCTTCCTCTCTTTCCGCGTTCTCTCTCCCAACCTCTGTCTTTCATGCCCTCCTTTCTCAGGACTTTATTAGGTGAGATGTTCTCAGCCGGAGCATGGCGCTGGCTAGACCTGACTTGCATTTCATAAAAAAGACGCGGCAGTGCCGTCAGCACCGTCCTCCTTCTCTCTGTCCGTGCCTGTCTGCTACCGCCACTGCTGTCAAGGGTGCAGCAACAAAAAAATTCCATCAATGCAAAACGAGTGAGGGAGACACAACCATGGTGAAAGATGCTGAAAAAATTGGGCGTCTAATAAGACCCCAGAGTTTGGTTTAGGGGATGAAAATGCTCAGATTAAAATGTTCTGTGTTACATACTCGGTGCTTAGCAAAACTTTGTTTGGATGGAGACAAAAAAGGTTTTGTAGTCAGAGAGTGAGAAAAAAAACAAACAAACAGCTGAGTTAATGTTCTCACTATATTGCCTCCCTTCTCTCTGTGGAACTTTGAACCAGATTGTTTGGGTTGAATTGAGTGGTTTGTACAAATTTATTGAGGGAAATGGTGGGGAGGCGAAGAGCTGGAGGTGATATTAAAAAGATTATTCTTACCTCAAACACAGGGGCCTTGTGTATAGAATGTGGAAGAGAGCAATAAATCTCCCAATACACACTAGATCCCTGCCAAAAAGGGAAAATAATATTATTTACTTACTCAAAATATATTTGGTAATAACGTGAATTCAATTAAGGTAAGACTTTGTTGTTACAGCTGCAAAATCTCCAAATTGTGTTTGGCTCTTCGGTTGTTTTTTTTTGCCACATGTGGCCAAAAGGAAGAGCGGCTTTAGGGATGACAATGAACATCTGTCAGTAGGTCACCCATTAGTTCATATGGAATTATGTCAACTATGGGATGGATTATTGTGAAACTTTGTATAGACATTCATGTTCCCCAGAGGTTACATCTGTACTGACCTTGGTGATCATATGACTTTTCCTGTTCCTCCCTAAAAAACGTCAGTTATCCAGTGAATTTTCAACCCAGTCACCAGGAAATCATATCAGCAGTTAATGTTAATGTCTTTTGGTTCGTGGCGACAAAAACAGATACTTAAAGCCAAATCCTGATGTTTTCCTAACCCTAACCAAGGTTTTGCAGGATTATACTCAGCTAACATTTATTTTGGCGATTTGGTTGGAATATCTCTACATCTGCAAACCACAGATACGTCCAAGGTTGATCTTTGTACCAAAAGTGGCATATCACATTCACATTATATGATTTTGTGAAGCAGGTGGTGTTATTAGAAGCCAACAAGGCAATTGGGGGACCGTAATTTGAGTCTGTGGGGAAATTTCCATTTTCCGTTTTTGTGCTGACCAAAGGCGGCTATTTTTCACAGAAAGTTGGACCATCTCCAAACATTATAGTGGTGACAATACTATGTTTTTAAGTAAACCAGGGAACATTTCAGGTTGTTTGTGGGAACCCCAAATCCGTCTATTTTTCATGGGAAGTGATAAGATATCCAGCCGTTTTGTGGCACCCAAAACAGGTATTTAAAGCCAAATCATGATGTTTTCCTAACCCTAACCTAGGGTTTTATAGAAACTTACTTAGTTAACATTTATTTTGACAATTTCGTTGGAATATCTCTACATCTACAAGATTGATTAGCATTTCCAACATGTTTGGCTTATGAGCAAAAAAATCTTCATCTTCGGCTGTACTTTGACTTAAGTGCTAATTAGCTAATCATGCTAGCCTGCTAGCTCGCTGAAATAACATGTGAACACAGTAAACATGGTAAGTTGTTCAACATCAGGATTTTGGCACATGCATAGCATTAGCATGGCGATTTTAGCATTTAGCTCAGAGCACAGGTGGCCTTGTACAGCACCAGTGCCACTTGCATGGCTGTAGAGGTTTGTGTATGTAAATGCAAATGTAAATGTAAATGTACACATTTTATACAGTTGCAAGAAAAACATATAAAATCTGAAAAGTAGAGGCCATACTGAAACATTAGCCTAGTATTGCAGAGGAAAATAAAAGCAAAAGAGACGGAAACAGAATTCAGTGAAGCATTTGCCTAACCGGCTCCAGTGGTTCAACAACCAATTCATCAGGTGCGGACGAGGAGCTTACACGAAATAGCAAAAATAGACTGTTTATTGGATGAATAAGATTGTTTATTAGGTCTGTTGTGTATTGTCACACAGTAAACAAGTGCTGCTTCGGCTTGTTTTAGCAGGGTACGCTGGTGGGGAGCTAATGAATTGATATAAACTCGGTTGGGCTGTGTTTCTTTGGCAGAGCGTCGAGGACTCCAACAGAACACACACACACGGACACACATAGTGGAGAGCACAGGACCCGGGCTGTTTATTACAGGTTCAGACACAAAGTCATGCTCGCTACAACACTCTGCTGTGTAAGAGTAGGGAAAGATACGAGGGGGGATGGAGGGCGGAGAGGAGGGAGGAAAAACAACAACATCCGGCACTTTAATTTGCGGGCCCTCTCAAACAAAGTGTGCCATAATAAATTGGAAATGGTGTCATCCACAGAGGGACATGGCCACATTACAGCAGAGGCCTAAGGTGACCACTGCATGAAGCAAAGCCAGGTCTGCAGACACAGCCTGGGCCGGCATGCGAGCGCTCTAACTTTAAATGAGATTTGAGATTTTTTTTTATAGTTTGATATCTTTCCAGGCAATATAAAACAAAAGAAGCATTGTGCGTTTTTTGTCTTTATTTCCCTACATACTCAACATTCTGTATTTTCTCTCTGACTCTAAAAACCCATCTGGCACAGTGTTGTACTGTAGATCAGGATTTATTTAGCATTTTTGGCCTGGTACCCAAATAAAGAAAAACGCTCATCCTGAGCCCTGCAGTCATTCTGCTGCTTGCTGGCATTGACGAGCATCAGGCCCAATTTTGGCTCGTGATCCAGCAGCACAGATGCCCAGTGGTCCCGTATTTACTCTGCACTTATTTCTTCAGTCAGTGTTTTCAGGCAAAAGGTCAAGGCAGCAGTAATCAATCAACCAGTCAATGAATCAATTTGTTTGTCTGGTATCAAAGGAGAGCCAACCACCTCGGAGAGTCAGAGGCCGCTTCAGGTCAGCTCTGCAGAATAAACCTGTTGGATGAGGCAGCTTAAAGACTCCGCTGAGATTTTTTTTGGGTAGAAAAGCAGCACACAGTCCGTGCAGTCTCAAGGGCCGGTTTATAAAAGCCTGATGCAAAGTCGATGCAGCTTCCCACTTCCTCCACCGAAGCGATTTTACTTGTATCGGTTATTTTTTCCTTCGCAATGAATCGATTTTCAACACTGCTTTTTCTGTATTATGTCAAATCCGACTAGTTGCCTTTCTTTCTGTTTGTTTGCAAACAAGAAGTATTTTTTTTTTGGCGTATAACATCATGACATACATGTTTTCAATGAATGGAGCGTCATTATTTGAACATCAGCTGACTTTATAAACAACAGCAGAGACACGTGAGTAGATGAGTTATCACAATATTCATCTTTTTCTTCCCTAATGTATTCTCTGTTGAGGCAGGATGTAGTACAGTCACCGTCAGCGACAGAGGTGTGGACTTTACATCCTGTGCTCGTTTGTGTCCAGGCTCTCTTCGCGTAAAAAACACACTCATACACAGAGAGCAAAAGGCAAAAACGGGAGCAGGGTACAACCAAGTGCTCACAGGATATTATAACATTAGGATAACACTGTACAAACTCTTTAAAACTGTGTAAAAACACTGCACATGTCTCAAGCAAGGAAACAACATGCACATATTTTTTTTACCATGACCTGGACGACTGAGAACCTTCATCAGCATGCACAGTTACATGCAAGCATGAACAAGCTTTGTTCATGAGCATGAGCTGTTTTTTTTTTTTTTTACCTTGTTAGTTTTAATGTGAATACTGCTCAGGCCGGCAGTGTGCCAGAGCTTAGTTTGTGTGGAGTTTCCATTAACGTCCCCCTCGTGGTGTGAAACTGTTCGACGCACCTTTAAATAAATAAAGCTGCATAGCAAACTTCTACATTTTCAATCAGGAGAGTTGCGAAAGGTTGCACTGAATTAACAATTGTAAATAAATTCATGTTGAGGCAGAGACTAATTGGCATTACTTGTTAAGCATTCTAAGCAGAATGTTTAGCAGGGGGTTCGAGTGTGCGATGTAGTGGGACGTGAGTTTTGTGTACCTGCTTACATGGCCCGGACCTGCAGCTCCTCTAACCTCTCAGCCATGAAATCATTTATTAATGGACCCATGAAGCAGAAGGAAAATCGGGCCAATTAATACAGAGAAACAAAGCTCGCCTGTGGGAGACTGAGGAGGGAGTTGAGGTCAAGGTGTGTGTGTGTGTGCGCGCGCGAGCGTGCGTGTGTGTGTGTTTGTGCTAAAGTGGGGATGAGAGAGAGAGAGAAAGGAGGGAGGAACGGGAGACCGGGAAGAACAAAGAGGAGAGAAGTGGAGAAGGCACAAAACAAGTTGAATTGGAGGGACACGGTAAAAGAAGAAATGGAAAGTATAGTGAGGAAGGCAGGGGAGAGGAGGGGAGGAACACAAACTGTGACAAGTTAGAAGGATAACAAGAGGAAGGCTACAGAAAATATAAATGAAAGAAGAGCAGAGGTGCAGCAGGATGAGGAAGCATTTGGTTTCCTTGTAAACTGTAGGTGTGTGGCAAGGGAATGTCCTGAATCAATGAATTAGTCTGTTAATTAATGAATATATATATTCTGTGGGCTGTTAGCAGGGCCGTGGGCTTACTTTAAAAATGTACTCTGATACTAAATGACCTGTTGAAATTAAAATCCAAACATCACAATAATAAGGTCACATTACTTGATTTGTTACTTCCTGTTTCCTGTTTCTTTTGGATTAGCTCAGTGCAACATATATGAAAATGGCGAAAGAGAAATAAGTATCAACTTTTACTTTTCCAACTTTTTTTTTTCAAAACAATGTAACCTTGGAAGAGAAAATGTAGACAAAGTTTGTCCACCTTCTTCCCAGAAATATGCGTTTGGGAATAACAGTGGTAAAAATGTATGTTTAAATGTAGGCCTAAGCACGCTATTTACATTTCACGTTGAGACGTCAAATAAACACCATCATGTCGCATTACAATGTTCGTGGCTTATTTTGGGTCATTTTAGCCATAGTTCCATAGTTTCTTTACAATATTACCTTCTGTGTAGAGTAATAAGTTACTTATTACTTTTTAGTTACTTTCACCAAAATAAAGGACAAGGCATTACAAAATGAAAGCGCGGGGGGGCAACATTAAAGTATAATGAGGTCTTATGGTTGTATTTCTTTTAAATTAAGCTTTTTAATATTTTCACTTGTATTCTTTTAATCTACTACAAGTATATGAATTTCAATTTACATTGCATAGTTTTAAAGGTTGTCCTCCGTGAATGATTTTTCCTCAGACACTGAGACACAAATCTCTAGTGACTCATAACTTTTTATATTTCTATCCATATGTTGTTGGACGTTTTCTTTCTTCATTTATGAGTATTGTAAAACATGGAGATGTATCATTTATTGTTTTACTTAACTGTTCTGAGATGATGTGACAATAACAACCATGAAAATCCCTCTGCAAACACAACCGACTCAACAAATTAAAACAATTTTTAATCATTGAATCGCCTCTCACAGCACCTGTAGTGTCTCATCTTAAATGAACGATCTGTGGAAATGTGTTTATACCTTAACAATAGGACTAGAGATTTGTTTTTACCTTGTCACTTGATCGAACAGGGATTTTGCTGACAAGCTTTTGAAACGCCGGCGACTCAACTGTAGAAAGAGGCGGCGCGTCCTCCACGACATACTCAGCCACCAGCCTCCTCACTTCTCCTGGGTCAAGCACCTTCAACTCTGGTCTGGAGAAATCCAACTTTCGTTATTTAGATTTGCTCGCGCCGTCACCTTCCACCTGTTTGCTAGCAAGAGGTCGCTTAGCCGCTAGCTTAAGGTTGCTGTGCGCTCTCTCTCTCTCCAGGTGTTTCTTGAGGTTCCCTCGGCCTCCCACCAGCACATGAAGTGCACCTTACTGTGAGGTTCTTATCCATTTCTGTGATGAATTCAAAATAGTGCAAGTGTAACCAAAACGTTTTATCAATTATCAGTTGTTGTTGCCATCTCCAAACCAAGCGGTCTTCTTCTTCTTCTTCTGTTGATTTAAAACCGTCTTCTTCTCCTCTTTATTTACGCCTGTTGCGCCTGGGTTGTTTTTTCGAAACCTCCGCCTGTGCGACAGCTCGGATTGTAACGCGTCACCGGACTCAGTAACTGTAATAATATTACCAAAATATAGTTAGTAACGCGTTATATTACTCCGTTACTGCCTAAACGTAATATATTACGGTAACGCGTTACTTTTATAACGCGTTACCCC
>OMLP01020246.1:0-15659 GCA_900302685.1 Spondyliosoma cantharus
CGGTTCCGTCCACCACCGGTATGACTGTGTGTGTGTGAATGAATCATGGAGCCTGGAACCCTGTTAAGCGCTTTGAGTACCTAGAAAAGCTGCATACAAATTCATTCCATTATTATTAATAAACATTCACTATTGTCAGTCACAACAGGTTCAACTGCTAATTTTGATTTAAATTAAATTCGCTGTGAATAAATTGATAATTGTGAATCATCAGCACCATTTGGCATGACAGGAGTTTGTGCTAGAGCTTCTGACAGCAGCCTTGTCACCTCTGAGCATACGGGTGATGTGCTGCATTCTCGAAGACAGCGGGACAAATTACAAACACTAATCAAGTGCACGCTTTTAACATGCCGCAGATGAGGCAACCTGCTTTGGGCAATGACTATTTGATTTCAGGAAATGTTATGGCTGTTTAAATATCACGTACAATCTGTATTCACAATTCGCACAACCCTAAAAGAGCTAAAAAAAAATGGTAGGCGGAGGGGAGAAGAGCAGGGAATTTGCTTGCAACGCCCTGGTGCTTGACGTTTGCTGAATCAATGAGATAAACATAAGGGCTCTGAATGTCAGAGTTTACATCTACAAGATTGAAGACTTAAATTTCGTCGCTGGCGACTGCTCCAAGGGAATATTCCATTTAAAAAGGTCAGCCTCGACCCTTCTCATACTGAATAACTAAATGTCTGGGTCCCTGTGTGGCTCTGGCGTCCTGTATGAAAAGCATGCAATTGACTTAAATGCCTTTGCCTTTGTTAAATAAAATACCCATTTCTGGAAACCACAGAAGGCCATTATATCAACACAAATTTCTGTTCCTATACTGCCTATACTGTCATTCTTTGATTTCTATCTCTTGGATTAATACAAAGACCTTATGAATTAAAAAGTTGTCTCATTGATGAGAACAACACGCTCCATCAATGACTACCTTAAGGCCAAAACATTTGTGGGTAAGATATTAAAAGTCAACAATTAATTTAATGCTTATTGAAACCTGTAATTCAATCACAACTTAACAAAGAAGATTAGCTAAACACTTGGCAAGTTGTTGCCAGGGTCCTCGCTGAGGTCTGATGGTGGGTCTACAGCTTCATAAGGAAACCTGGCTGGGTTATGGATGGGTCTCTGGCTGGGATTAGACATACCACAGAAGACCAGGTGGCAGTGCAGTAGGAGGCTCTTGGCAGGAGGCGGTTTTGTGAGACTGGAGGGGAGGAGAATGTTATCCTGCTGACTGAGGGAGCTGTTTCTCACCCCCTGGTACAAGCTAAGCACCCTTCTGCCAGAACACGCCTGTGGCATGTGGGACTTTCACCAAGTCTGGAAGGGAGAAGCTGAACCCCAGAATCATGAAGTTTGGTACTGTGTATTGGTACTGTATATTAGAGATCCAGTGAGACTTAATGGTTTCTATTTTCTGTTTTATATTGCTGTGATTTTATTGATATTTCTCAAAATAATTTTTCACAAAAATATACACCGCTGTTAATGAACCTGCATGAGAGTTTCTCAATCTACACCCAGGTCTTCTGCACAGGCAGGTGTTCCAGGGCAAAAACCTTCTGCTGCAGAGCATGTGACAGAGGCAGCAATTGTTTGGAGTGCATAATTAGAAGTACTCAGCATGAACAGCAATAACCACCATGTCTAAACAGAGCAGACAGAGAAAGACAAAAGGAAAAACACATCACATTATTGGTGATGCTAATTGACTAGGATATGCAGTGCAGAATCACCACAGCAGTGAGACCAGAGTATTAAAGATCTTTCAGACTACACTTTCCTATATTGTAATGCAGTATATTTCTAGAATGAAGCCAGAATTCATATTCTTGTGGTATTATCACATGCAGTGTTCACAGTGATGTTTTGGTGACAGGCCAGGCGCTGCCTTCGTGTGCCAAACATGTCAGAGAATGTGCCCTCACATTTACAAGAGACAAGAACATGGCATTTTTCACATTGGCTCTGGTTCGCAGACAAGAGAGGAAATTGGTCTGGTAAATGAGATTGGGTATGGGCTGTGGGTGAAGACGAGAGTAGAAGGCATGAGTTTGAGTGAAATTCTCTTTAAAAGGACTGGAGGATAGATAGTCTGCGACAAGCCTGAATGAGGACGTACCTAACCTGCTAAATTAGGAGGAACAGCAGTCTAAGTGACCATTGCCCTTGCAAAGACATTGACTGAAACAAAAATGCCTCAGATAATAGGTAAAAAAACAACAAGTTCTCAAAAGAAATGCATCCCAGTGAATAATACTACATAATAATATGCATCCAAGTACTATCTACTTGCAGCTCTATTTGTTCTCTCATTTTTTCCTTCTAGAGACAACCACAGAAACGTATTTCTCTCTGGTTTCAAAGCTGGTGGAGTTTTTTTTGTATTTCCTCTGAGAATTTATTCAGAAGTCTGTCCGCCCCACGTGAAGCACTGTTAACCATTCCATGTGTGGTATGTCCTGAAAATCCCCAGTTTGAATCACTAGCACAACTGTTGTTTCCAAACTTCACATGGGCAGATTCCCATGGATCTAGCTAATCTGGTCACATGTTCCATTTCTCTGATAAAACTAATCTCATCTAGTTTTTTAGATTTTAATAATTCATGTGCAAGTGAGAGGAAGATGATCTAACGATGAAACAATTCTTATGAAACTGTAGTCACTGCAGCATCTACAATGACAACATGACAATTAGATTGCTTGTGAAATAAGAATTACTGTGCCAATAACTATGGCTGTTCACAGAGTGCTATCTTATATTAACACATAGGCCGAGTGAAATGTAGAAAATAAACTTGTGGTGAAATATCACTTGCTGACAGCTTCCAATCAGTTGTGCCAACTGAGGACAATTATCAGACCCGTAATGAGTTCATTAGGATAATGAAAGAGCCAAGGCTGATTTTCTATTCTGCATCTTAAACCCTTATATTAGGTTCTCCACTTGCAATTTAGATTAGCGAACCCAAACACAGACTCAAAAAAATGCATTGAGCAGATAAGACATTGCTGTTGCGGAACAACACACACAGAGGTTATAAAACATTTGCAAAATAAATGCTGTTGAGAAGTTAGAGGAATGTAAAAGAAGAAAGTCTATTTGGAAAGTGACACATTTTATTGTGTTGTCTCTGCACTCCAGGGGCTGGTTTTTCTAAAACATGTCAGACTATAGCCCCGACAGTGCTTTCACAGAATGCAGTAACAGGTTGGAAATATACAGCAGTGAGGACATTGTCAGTCATTTATTTTTGTCCAAGTAATCTATCCTGAGACCTGTGTCACATTTAAAGATGTAGTGTTAGTTTTTTGAAGTGGGCTTGTATGAGGTACTTATCCATAGACAGTGTATTACCTACAGTAGATGGCAGCCAGAACTCACCCCTTTGAAGAAGAAGACAGTGGTACTTGCATGGAAACAATTCACTTGTACTTGTTCAATGTAACTCCACCTTAAAAAAAATTAACATCAGTTTAAATGTACTCCATATTTAGTGTATTTTCACTGCTTTACCTGCCATAAGACAGCCCTTTATGACAGAATATACATTTATGCTCTTTTCAAAGCCACCAGACTCCTTTGACAGAAAGTAATTTTACCTCGCAGAACACAAGAGTTGCTGGTCTAATGCTGCCTCAATCAGTGAGTTACTTTGTCTTATTGTGTGACTTAGATGGTTTCTTTATTTTATTGGAGTCAAAGTATGATGTACCGACATCAAATAAAAACTGTGAGAAATCTAGCTTGTTTTAGGTTGTTTACGCACTTTATTGTACTTACACACATTTTCTTCCTGATACTGTGTCTGATATCTTTTTTTTCTTTTCTACAAGTTGTACCACCACCAACCCTTTATAGACATTATGTAATAGAATTCCCTTGCCATTGGATGGATATCAGCTACTTATGCAGTAAGAACATCTGTATAGTTGCATACAGGTGTATGGGAAGCTGCTGGGAAGTACTAGGGTCTTTTTGCAAAAAAAATAATGTGTTTTCAGACCAGTTCATAGACTCTTCTATTCTACTAGATTCTACTTGCCCATAAAAATTCAAGCATTTTAGGCAGATTCAATTCTGATATCAGTATCGAAACAATTCTAACAGTAATCACACATCAACTCTGTATGTGAAAACAGGGCCCCAGTTTTTGGGAACAAAAGGTAACTTAATTGAATTCATCATATTGGACATTTGGTTGCAGATCCTTGGCGGTCAATGGCTGACTTAATGCTGTCTAGACATCATCAATCAACCAGTATCTTCACTGGTGATGCTCCCCTGCAGCCATATTCATTGCTTCATTATGTACAGTGATTTGCTTTTAGTCATGTCTTCAATCTCTGAAACACATGATCAGTTAGATTAAGATCAAGTGATTACTCACTCGAGATTACCACCAAAAATAAGAAAGGCAAAATTATAAAGTGGCAAGCTCCTGAGCTTGCTTGGTGGCTATCTAGTCAGGGTGCTCAGACAAAAGCACAAATTGACATATAGCGACAATTGACATACATACATACAAGCGATTTAACACAGATATGGCAACTACAGATAAACATAGGCCTCTAGATACAAAAACTTCGATCACCTCAAGGTTGTTGGATCCCAGACGAGCACACAATTGTTACACTCCACCCTAAGGCGTCCCTATGGGGTGAACAACACTCAACTATTGACCCAAATGAACCACGTTTATAAAGAACCAAATCCATGGAACCAGCTAACTGCCCAACCAAGCTGGAGCACATCTGGGTAGAGCTGGAAAGGACAGACGGGAGGGGAAAAGGGACAAAAAACATAGGGAACACATGCAGCAGTACCACTTGCCTGGTGGATCACTTAGAAATGTTTGAGGCTGAAAATCCCTCTGATTGTTTTGGCTGCATGTTTGGCGTCAGTGTCCAGCTGTGTGGTACTAAAATTAAGAGACTGTGAACAAAATGGGCTACTTCTCCTACACTTTTCATCCAACATGTATCTGAACACGTTCAAATCTCCTTAAAGTTAAATGTCAGCATTTTAACCTTATGGTTATGTGTTGATTTCAAATCCAGTTTGCTGGCTTGGAGAACAACTGAAAATGTATCATCATGGAAATACACATGGGCCACATTGTACACAGGGTGCTGGTGCGTAAGTGCTAAATACGATACGAACACACCAATAATAACCTGGTTTAGAAACAGAGATTTTGGTAAGATCCATTATGTGAGTCACATCATGTCCAATCTTTTCAAATGGTAATACACAACTGTACAAAGCCTTATGTGTAGATGGTAAACAAAGGTGTTGTCTTGGAATGGTAATTAAAGCACAGCAAACCAGAATGCCAATGAATCACTGATCATCCATTTGCAGCGCTTGCCATAAATTCATGACGGAGGTCGTTACTCATCCTCTGGTTGAAGGGTGTGAATGAGGTCGCCGCTCCCGTCATTAGCCTCTGTGAAATAAGCACCACCTCTCAGCGAGAAGTTTGAAACAGCACTCAGCGGCAGAACAGATAATAAAGCATGGACAAGGCTATCTGCTTTAATTTATATGCAGGCAGACAGTGATCTGCCTCTGGCGTGTTAGGCCTGACTAAGCAGAGTGAGTGAGACATTGACTTGTCTGCATAGAGCCTTCCCACGACCCACTGAAGAGAAACACATCTCCTTCGGCTCTGGGCTGCTGAGCTACGCTGACGTATGGAGACTCTAATGTAGATGCAAGAGCGTCTTAACACGATCCTGAATGGACCTCACTGCTACCATATGGCATTGACTTGTAGAGTAAACAAGGATTTCAAAAGAATCTCGACAATCGCAGGGTTATCAAGAGACTACATCAGGGGGACGTGTAGCCTAAAACCAGCCATTAGGGAGAGCTAGTTCAGCTACCAAAGCAGCAGTTTCTTAATAACAATTACTGTTTTAAGTGTTCAGCGTGAAGTGTCTTCAAAAGGGAATGTTCCCCCGTGGCTGTCAAACATAGAGACTCCTAATAGACTGCATTGCCACATACAGTATGAGAGAGAGAGAGAGAGACGTAGAGGAAGATGGAGATGAAACGAAGAGGGGATGAGGAAGACATGAGGACAGAGAGAAAAAGAGATTCCCTCGGCTTTCCGGAGTACATAAATTATCTGGCTGCTGCATTTGTTAAATGCAAAGAGGATACTGTAAGTGCAGTGCCACATCATTTTAGCAATTACTATATTCTGAGGCACGCAATAATCACTAAAATAACTGCTGTTTTATGTGAGAAATTTTCAAAACAAAGCCGTTCAAGGCATGGGCATTTACAGCCAAATGAGCTGAGAGGAATCCATTATAGCTCATAATGATACAGTGAAAACAGCTTAAGATTTTTAAGGTAGATCATAAAATTCACAATCCAGTTATTAAGCATGCGCTTATGTCAAATAATATGGGGTTGTTATGTTTGTTTGAATGACAAAGCGAGAAATTAACATTTTCTCCGATCAGCGTAGTCACAGCTGTGTATTGTTTTGTGTTGGGCAGTGTGAATCAGAAGCAACAGCAAAGGTTTACTAATCCACGGATGCAGAGGCAGAGACAGGAAGGTACGAACTGTGCTGCAGAATAGAGACACTTTGAGATAAGCACAGTTACAGAAAATGCAAACTAGATGAGTCACCACTCCTCCTCGCACATATCAGAACAACACATTTCAGGTAAGGCCATTACAATTACAGATAACAATATAGTGCCAGAACTCTGTGCTGTGCTAACTGTGTGATTGTGTTTCACTATCTCTTGCAGGTTTGCAGTTCCGTCAGTGCCCCCCCATAACCCCTCCAGCTCACTTAGTGGGAGCTTTGGTCCTCGTTTATTGTGCTATTGTTGAAACAACTGCAAATCTAAAGATTGGCATGGTGGTGATACGGATGCTGTCTGATTCATGGCGCTTTCTCAGTGTTAGCAGGAGTGCAAGCTGAGGGAGCACATTCACTACACCTACATTACATTTCTGGCTGTGCTGTACAATAATACAATGACCACTTTTGATTGCCCTCCATTAAAATCCACAGGTGGCTTGTAGGCTTCCTATCAAACCCATTAATAAATGAGAGCCATTGTCATTTTGAATTACACCAAACTCTGAACTCTGTCACATTTGAATATCCATGACAACAGTCATTTTAACACTTTTGAAGGGTGTGGTGGTAAATACACACTTGGCATTTAAGTGTCCACATTGTAAAAGCCCAGCATCTTAAAACAAAATGAGCAAACACACACAGGGGTGGTGGCTTTACATTCTGAAAATGTGTTTCTGGTAAGAATACTGTCCCCTGTGAAACCATTATTTTATATCCTCCAGTTCCACAGCCATAATGAGTCTCAGGGGAGTGCATAGTAATAACAAGCATCTAGCTCAAAACACAAGGAAAGGCTAATAAATTGGAACTTGTTACAGTTGTCAACTCTGGATCAATAACACAGAAAAACCTGCAATATTCTGTGTTGTTGTTATGGATGGGACAAAATATCGATACGGCAATATACCATATTGTTTCCTCTTGTGATATGATTATCGATACACTGGTGCCAAACATCGATATTTTCATTTAAATATGCAGGCGCTCTAAACAGATTCCCTTGCCAATGTGAATTCTCAGAGTCATAACTTCATTATGTGTTGTGCTGTAAAATTCTGTAAATGTAACACAGATTGAAAATAATTTAGTCTTCATCTTTCTATAAAACTTTTGAACTCCAAAAATGCTCTGCTTACTGACAGTTCAGCCTTGTGCCAGTTTATGGCTGTTTTACACTGGAATGATGACACACATGGACAAGGTGGAGTCAGTGTGTGTGGGACTAAGCTCAACTCTAATTCTGTGAAATTGACATCACAGTGCAGTAGAAAAAAAACACATTATTCCTGCTTTTTTAGGAGGATTTTGTATTTAGACAGATATTGTGATGTATCGGTTATGACAGAATCACTGTATCGTGATACTATCGTTATGATGAGCAACATATCGTGAATCATATCGTATCGTGAGTTACTCCGTGATTTCCACCCTTAGTTATTATACAGAAATAGAAGCATAAGTCACTACAAAGGGCTGTCACTAAAAAAGAAAAATCTATAATGATTTTTGTGAACACAACAGGCTAGATTTACACTTCAGGACCTATGCAGAGAAAAGCCTTTGATTAAGGTTGTGTGTACAATGAAGAGGAGCAAAAAAATCTACTAAACAGTTAACTGCCCGCTCCAAACTACATGGAATGTAAATAAGAGGAAATGTTGTCCTCTCTGATATTTGCTGCCATGGTCCAGATGTTTATCTTCAATTAAAAGTCTGGCCAAAGAGGACATGCAATGGAAAAATGCTAATTGTGGTCTCTTTCTCCACAAAGTTAAATGAGTGAATTAAATATCATCATATCCATAAAACGAATTACAAAATGAATACTTCATACTTTACTTACTTCAAGATTGAGTTACTGAAACATATTTTTCAATGTAATTACCATTTACGATGACCTTTCTGATATTTTCTCCAAAAATATTCCAGGGGGCAAAAAATCATTGTGCCGCCCATGCTCACGTATTGATTCTCTTGAGTGAAGAGTGCCACCTTCAGTATGTCGTAATGTTCACTGATTCAATATATTGATCAGCGGGGGTAATGAGATGTCATTCTGCTGTCAGCAACATGGTCAAATGTTGGTGATCCACTGCACTCTGCATGAAGAGGTTCTTCAGAACAAATACAAAGGGCATAGGAATACAGGATATAGGGCTGAAGTTGCCATTACACCTCATGTGAACCACAGGAAGAGTGCCGGCGCACTCTAAGAGCTGGTTAGATGAGTCGGGTAATTGTGCTGAACGTAGAGTAATGCAATCTGTGATAACAGCAAAGGAGCATGCCTCACAGACGACTGCCATGGCAACAGTCTGGCCCAAGGTAGCAAGGGGCTAGATTTTATTTCAGTTCACACAAAATGAGAAAACAGATTCATCATGAAATAATACATCAAGCTTTGATCTGTATAAGCAGCTAACGATCAAAGTCTTAAGGTTTAACACAGGATGGTTATCATTTGTCTTTTAACATAAGATTTGACGAAAAACTGGCGTTAAATATTTATCCTTCGTCCCTGTGAATAGATTGGTACAGACTTCTGATCGCACTTTAGTCATTGCAGTGCATGGGAAATATGGAATTAATTGTTTTTTTCTTATCAATTTGTAGCTAGCATGAAAATCCTTACATAATCAATAACAACAATTAACTGCTGTTCATCAGCAGTAATATGTAATTCTATTAACTATTCCAGTTAATTCATGAGGGCTAGGTTGGCATGGAAGACGGATGTTTACATTGTCAAAGCAAGAGCAAATTAAAAAAACAATTAACTTAATTAATTATTCAAATTCCAGACATTCAGTAGTTTCATGCACTGCAGCAGATATGATGGTCTATTTGATGGTCTGAAAAATCAGCGCATAATAAGAACCTAGCTGGACCCAGTATGGTGAGACAAGAATAATTATGATCCAATGAGTTTTCAAAGGGCTGACACTGGTCTCTCTTGTCAGTGCAACGACTTTCCCTTTGGCTACATCCTTTGAAATCTTGGCATTACCGGGATGGAGAGAGAGAGAGAGAAAAAAAAAAGTAGGCTGGATGACTTGTTAAATTATGACATAATACATTTTATAAAGACGCTGCTGAAAGTTTACATGCTTTCAAGATCTTTTAAGAGCTGAAACAACTATTCGATTTTGTGTTGCATGGTAGATCAAAATCTAGGTCCTTTTTGATACTTTTTTATTCAAAATAGTTTGGTTTTACAATTTCATAGGGCTACTAGCTACATGTTACTTTTACGCTTGCCATGGTAGTTAGTGTTAGCGGTGTTACACAGTGTTTGGGCATGTTATTATTGCTGTTTATATTAATGCTGTCGTTTTGCTTTTCTTAATCAATTCTTAGTAAAATGATGGAAGCTACAAAACTACAAGTGTCTGCTCCATTAAGCAAAAGCAGAGTTGTAGCACAGAGTCGCAGGATTCATATTTCACTTATCACATGACAACTGAAGGAGTTGACCAGAAATATGATGGCGGAGGCTTTGTTGTCAAGGCACAAAGCAAAAGCGCCTTTTTGGCGATACTTCTGAGTTAAATCCAATGCTAACAGGGAATCTGACAACAGTAATGAGGGAAAAGGAGTCGGTTACCTCACTGAGAAGTTGGAGGTGTGCAGCCTTTCGCCTGAGCTCATCATCTAACAGCTATTTCTTGTCCCATTACTCCCACAGACTGTATAAAACTACTTCCTGACATATTTCAAACTGATCCGATGATCACTAAAGCAGAAAATGACTGTTGTTTTTCTCTGCAGTCGCATTTTGCATCTTGAAAGATAGCGGTGAGTGCTAAGCTCACTGAAAACACTGCATTTCCTGTGACTAGCCTACTTCATTATAAAAGTGAAGTCATATTTCGCCAGTTAGATGCTTTTAATGTGAAGCTGCAGCCGTAGGAAAAGTTAGCAGCAAAACCATACAGCCCTCTACAGATAGCGATCATCTTTTCTTTATAAGAAAAGACAGGCCTGTCACAGGCTTATTAGTTGGTGGGAACATTTTTTCACCACAGCAAACCTTGTCACTCCTAAACCACGGTAGCTCTTTAGTGTCAGACAGAACGGCTGGTGAAAAAGATACAAACAACTGGTGGAATCCAATAATGAAATGTCAAATATCACACACATATAAAGCGGCAGTTGTTGTGTTGCTCGAAAAGAGCAAACACTTTCCCTGGATAAATGAGGTTGAAATAAATAAATACAGCCAAACATTCAAACAAAAATGTAAATGTCAGCTCAGATGGTTACACACAGAGATGGCTGGGGAATGCTGGAGCGGTCTGTTACTCTCATAGCAGAGGTGTGACCTTCTGTCTGGCCATTGACCGCAGGCTATCACATCATCTAAAAGCCTTGTATTTGTAACTGCAGCATGTTCTGCTACTGCCGGCTGTAACAGTGTATAGAAATAAACTTTTTGCAAAGCCCATTGGTGATGGAGTCTCTATTCTTGGCCACGGCACTGTAAGATTGGATTTTCACAAGTACTGAAGTGTTTGAGGGGCCATTGACCTACTATGTATTACTCAACATATTTCACCTGACACTGTGAAAGGCAGCAGTGGTGATGATATATAATATGTAACACACAAGCTGTCAAAAAAAAAATAAAAGCACATAATACTGCAATCCATTGGTGAAGTAAAGGGATCTGCTGGATTTAGCATTAAGCACAAATTAAAGGATTTTGAAACGTAATTGTATTGGCCATGGTTGTTAAAGAACAAATCATGACAGAGCACATTATGTTCCAGGAGCAAACTGGGTTTAATGAAGAAAAAAAAGAAGCCAGTGTTTAAGCTCAGAGGCACACATCAATCTCTCTCAGAATAATTTCATTAAAGAACAGTAATTCAAGACTGCAAGCTATCTCATATCAAAGCAATGCACAGCAGACAAACAACTTGGAACTGTTTCAGTTTTAGAGTAAAATATACCGAGCAAAGTTAAGAAATTCTGTTATTCCTATGTATTTATTATTCATACAAGGCTCAGAAACGTTTTGTTTCTCATTAACAAACTGGAGAAGAGCAATTCTCAGTCATAAATGGAGCTTGTACAACACATGGGGACATATTGACAATTTGGCCTCCATATGTAATCCAGTCGTGGAGAAGATAAACAAATGACCACAACCCATTAATGTAAATGAGCTAAGGACCGCGGCCCTATTTGTGATGGTACGACGCAGGTCACAATCAAGGTAATGACAGGTGAAATGATTTCCAGCGCGGTTCAGTCTGTGTGATTAGTGGTTCGATAAACTGAAATGTAAGGAACTAAAAGGAGTCGCCTGTTTTTGAGCTCTGGGCAAAATTTGGTGGGAATTAATAAACATTCTGAACATGTAGGAGGCAGAATCGATTTACTCACAGACATATTCATTTGTGCTTCCTCATTGTGTTGCTGTACTTTAATGGAAAAAGCACTCATGCAAATAGAAGGTGCAAAATGTTCATTGTGCCCGAGCAAGAACAAAAAATATAGAAGTGCCTGCAAAAGCAACATCCTCCTCAACCTACAGTATCTGTTGTTCTCTAATGGCATGTCATGATCAAAAAAATAAACTACATTAACCTTTGCTTCCAGTATAAATGACTTTCAAAAATAACAATGCATGGTTCTGCAAACAATTCTGATATCACTTAAGCTGAGGTCACAGTGATCACAAATCCATTACAATAACCAAGTCTCATGAGAATTGAGTGAGTCATGTGCCCTCCTACATTTGCAAATAAAAGGGAGGCAATAGACCAAAGCACATCTTCGAGTTTCAATCAGCAGTTCTGGTGAGTGACCTTCCTCAAGTGGACCACCTGATACCTGAGAGAGAAATTTGACTTAATTCTAGATTATTACATTTGAAATGCTCACTTGATGTTTGCAAGACTCATTATGTTCAGTTTAATGATAAGGGACTCTGGCTACTTTTTAAATGAAAACTAGGGTTGAGGGTTTGGTTGAAATGATACTGAGATATTAATAAAAACTTACTTTAGGTCCCAGAATGACTAAATCAACTGTGAAAAGGAAAATATATATATATATATATATATATATATTATACATTAACCTCAGTTGTCTATACAATATCTTAACCCCCCTCTATCCCTAGGCCATGATTAGGATCATGTAAATGGCTGCTGTACAAATGGTTTATGTATAGTCACTATTTCTCTGTTTGTTTGCAGTGCTGTTTCTGGTGCTTTGGTGGAGTTAATTGGTTCCTTTTTGACATTTGGCAGACTTATAGAGGAATAGCTATTAATACACAGTTTTTATCAGGCAGAGTTTTATCTGGTAATTGTGTAAATAGAACTATATTTAAAGTACTGACAAATACAAATTGCCTTTTTTCATTCTTACCAGTCCCTTTTTTAAAACATGTTTATATAGCATTTCAACTGTCTCAATATACAACTCTGCATGAGTTTGACTTTTTATGAATGTTTTATTTTAGCAAATGTCATCACGTATCAATAGCGAGACTGCTGCCATTGCACTAATTTAAGACTGCTGTGATAATAAACACAATATCAACTTTACTTATACCGCCCACATCTATTTCTGACCTGGGTCTGAATTAATCCAGGAAAAGTAACACCTGTCATAGCAACAACAGAGCAAAGAAATGCAGAAGGGCTGTAATTATTTGTATTATTTTGTACTGATGATCACACAATAATAAGCTTATTTTCTTGCGATCGCAGTAATCTCTGAATCACTAAATCATAACCACACACGACAATTCCTGTCAGGGATTGCTTTTGGTCTCTATAAACTGACTTTTGATTACTACGATATCAGTCCCCATAATATTTAAGGGATATTACAGCAGACCTGTCGTTTGGTTGCAACAGCAGTAGGCTGTAATAACTAATGTTGTTATCTGCTGATGTCAAATGTGAGTGGTGACATGGGGCAATCTCATACAGAGATTAGACTCATTCAGAACACCCTGACTGGAATGCAGAGAGTAGCCTGTTTAGATTGGGAGAAATGACTAAACTGCAGTCAAGTTGGATGTTTTCAGGCTTCCTAAGATGACACTGAAAGTCAGTAAAATATTTGTCATACTGCAGAAATGTTACTGCTGATGTTGGGTAAATATAAAGATAAGTCTGTATGGATTTAACCATAGAACTGCTTTTCAGTCTTCAGTAAATGTTGTTCAAAGAATGTCAATCTGCTGTGTTGTGTCCCTATTTAATAAACATTACTCAACTGAATTATGCTGGGACAGCATACTACGCAAAACTTCTCACCTCCTCGCAGACAGCTTATTTGGTCATGATCACAAGATAAATATTCAGTGATTATGCTTAATTGTTGTAGTTTACTAGCCTGCTATGCCATAAAGCTAGTGGGTTAGGAGAAATTAGCAGCTCATGTTTTGACTTTTAGTTTATCCCAAAGAAAGTGCTTCTGCCCAGGGCAGTACACTGCCTGGATGGAGGCAATGCCTTAAAGACTGAAGTCAGGGGACAAAAGTCTCCTGTGAGCAGTTAACACCATAAATTGCATGAAAGATTATCACATGATTGGCTGCAGCCTCGCTCTGTGAGACGGACAATGATTTATTTCTCTATTTTCAGGTAGGTACTCAGTAAATCCTTCTACCCAGAAGTGGATATACTCTGTACACTTGCGTACAGTATATTTCAGGAGTTGCTGGTGAACATAACTGATCTCCGATGTGACTGCCTCAAATGTAATGACGTTTTTTTTCCCACTCACTGCCCGCCTTTTTCCTTGCCATCGTAAATTTATTTTTAGATCTGGTTTGATACTTATGAATAAAGCGATGGCAGAGAAAAATAAGCCCATTCTTCTCTGTAACAACTCTTCTTCCTCTTAGGCATCCTGTTGTTTACTGCACACTGAGATATTCTCTCCCTCTCTGTCTTTGTCATGCCCTACTCTAAGTAATGGAGACCTCAGAGTTACAGGTAGGGTTGTAAACATTAGCAGGGGACTGGTGATCCTCAATAAGTCAAAGGACTTGTAATTTAAAAGGCAGAGGACTGCAGCGGTTTCAGCTTTAAAATGTGTCCTACAGTAAATGTGAATAAGGATCCACTATTTGTCACAAGGACATATACTGTTCCCTCTGAGACCACAGGTCCAAGAGAAGCCCAGTTACCCTGTCTGTATTTTCACCACTGAAGTTAAGCATGCACTGTTGCTTGTAAATGTTCTTAATTCAGACTATTTCACCATTAATGTTGACAAGTTCAATGTGTGTATATTTCTTTTAATGACTATTTTTTAGTATGTTGTAGAATGAGCATATTTAATGAAGTACTTAGTGGTGACATTTGCCCTAAAAGGAAATAACTTGACACATTTGCTTGTGTGCATCCATATCACGTCACCTGCAGCACTTAGTGAGTCACTCTTTTGCCCAGTAAATGGTTTAAATTCCTTAAACTGCTGTCAGAGCATGAGCAAGGACGTATTTGACTTTTCCGGCTGTAAAAAATACAGAAAATGCTCACAGATTTCTCATGAAAAAAAAACGCATCACACCTTAGGCTCTATTTGTTGTATATATTTCCATGTTACTTACTTTCCAGAGCTGTCCCTGCACGATCTACTATTTTCCCATATCGCTCTGTTCCTGAGTTTAAACAGAGTACTTCTGCTACTCTCTGCTAACTTTTCTCAACTCATCGCCTCTAGAGAAACTCATGAAACCATCACTCAGTGGAGCGCTTTGTTTTCTTCCTTCCTGACACTCTCCTATGTTGCATCCCTTCACCGTTTTCAGATATCAATTGTTTTTCCCGAGCAGCTGGCGGTACAGCACAAATACATTAATTTATTTTTGTGTTCCTAAAACTGATCAGCTTAATGATGCAAATTTAAAGATTACTTGTTCCCACCAGCTGAATTTTGAGGATAGCTTTGTTCCATAAAGTCAGCCCACACACACACACACACACACACACACACACACACACACACACACACACACACACACACACAGCGTCAGTGTGCACTGATAGACAGTGGAGTAGCT
>OMLP01020248.1:14806-25408 GCA_900302685.1 Spondyliosoma cantharus
GCAGCTTCCTCCCACGCTAACTGATGTGTGGAGTTAGGTTTCCGAGCGGGTCCTGTCAGTTTCAGACAAATACAGCCTGGTGATAACCCCCGACACGCAGCGCGGACAGCCCCGTCAGCCCTCCGCCTCGGCAGCGCAGCTCGGGGCCTGTGTAAATTTGTTTGGAATTGTCAAAACGCTGGGAATTTTAATGTAACAGCTTCCCTGGATGTCACAGGACTTACAACGTGTAGAATTCATTTAAGAACTGTTAACAGGATCCATCTGGCTCTCCTCATGTGGAGCTGTGTGAAGGATCGATTTCCCCCGTCACAGTTTACACAAACGTGCTTCCGTACTGTATACATTTTACTGCCAGCCAGCTTGAATTTTGTGTCCACTGCCATTTGGACTGATACGGATTTTTTTATTTTATTTTTTTTTTTTTACTCTGTACACACATAGACGTAACACAATCCCAGATCTGTGTGAAGGCTACTTTGATTGTCAGAATATTTTCTTAACGAGACTCTCCTTTCAGTAGCTGGGCGATATTCGTTTGTAACAGTTTGGAATGTGCGTGTTCGACGCTCTCTCCCCTCTCTCTTTCCCCTCCACATCTGTCTGAGGGGTTTCCTTTGTGTCTCGGTGTGTTTATACGCGCCGAAATGCGACGCGTCTGTGTTACTGTGTGTGTTCTTCCGAGAGGAATTTGTGTTATTTGCTGTTAACGCAGCTCATAATGGCGCATTGAAATCAGAACCCCTCCAGGCCCGGGCAAATGGCATGCTCCGCCTGCCTCAAATGATTACACTCCTCTGCCCTCGGGGGCCAAACTGCCAACGTTCCGACGAGGAGAAAGAATGCGATTGATCCCGACTCGCCCAAAAATAATCAAATCAATGCATTTTGTCCTCTTTCAGCGCCAGTCTTTTGAAGTGTTCGGCTGAAAAGACTCCAGGAAAAAGTGCCCGAATCGTCTGAAAAGCTGATCATTTCTTTGCTCCCATATGTCAGCGCGTGCATCGCAGAGCAGCGCGGCTCCCCAGCGAGTCTACTGTTAAATGTTAGGTCCTCTCTGCGGGAGGAATTCATCTTTCTACGCCTCGACAAACACAATGGAACATTATGTATTATTTCGGGCCGCGCTTTCGAGTTGTGAAATTGGCGTCAAAGGTAATTTCCAGCTAAAATTACAGCGATGGTGTAACAGCATTCTGTGCTTTTGGGGGCCGGGTGTATGCAGAAACACAAACACACATAAACATGCCAAACTCACACAAATGCAACAAATGTTAATGCTGTGACATTTACAGCTTTGTTGGCCAACCGCATAATTAAGATAAGTGTCCAGTCACAGAGGCAGAGATCCAGCAGTAAGTTTTATTGATTTATTTGATTTTGCAGAAACACACTGTACTACCTCACACCGAACAGTGGTAATTCACTGCACGCCTTATCTGGACTCTGTTTACATATGTCTCCTCTATGCGTTAAGATGGTGTTCTCCATAATGGGCCCTCCCGGCCACTCTGTGAACATTTAAAGCCTTCATTCTCTGTTGATGTATCACTTTGGGGATTTTAAATCTTATTCAGCCTCAGTGGAATGTTTTCTTTGGGAGCGTTTTCACAGCTTGCTCAAATGTACCTCTTTTTCCCTCTCATCCTCTTGTCCATTCCCTCTCTTTCTTTTCTCTACATCTTTTTCACTCCCCCCCCCCACACATCCTTTCTTCCTCATCCACCTTTCTTTTTTTCCCCCACCATCTTTTCCACTACTTCATTAGAGTGAAAACAAATGGGCAGCTCAGGTTTGTGAAACGGAGAGAGGGGAGCAAACTCACACAGTCAGCACGAAGCCGGACTAGGAAAATAATGACACTGACTGCTACCGGCCCCTTCAGGGACAGCTGGTGGAGAGAGAACGAGTTATCATAGTAATGGAGGAGAGGAGGGAAGAGAACAGAAAGTAAAACAAGGGCTGGCCTTGAGGAAAAAAAAAATAATAATAATACAAAAATGATTTAACGAATGACAGAAAAACAAGAGGAAACGCAAGTGAAATTAAGTAAAAAGGGAACAATGGAGTGAATCCGAGCTATTCCTTTTTTACAAACGCCCCACTGCTCCGAAAAGTGTTTTGTGTAAGCAGTTTTGAAGTGTGCTCCCATTACCTGAACTGAGGCGGAGCGACGTTTGGGGAACAGGTATGAGCACCCCCAGATAGAGCAACCAGACAGACCTTGTTAACAGAACAGACATCCCAATCAATACGGCCGTTCCACCGGTGCATCCAGCTGCCGGGGACTACACACAGATAGGCACGGCGCAGCAATTTGCAGACATAAACAAGGGCCTAATTGTTCAGGGCCCGGAGGTTTGGAGCGAGGAAAACAAAGATGAAGTATGGCGAAGAGTTAAGAGGCTTTTTAAGTCTCGTTTAGGAAATGAGAGTTTTGGACTCTGGCGAAACTTTCTTTGATGAGTGTTGTTATTGCGAGCGGCGGGGATGCTTAGCTTTAGAGGCTCCTGAAGCGAAAGGGGAATTAGGAAGGAAAGACACCATACGCGCTGCATCAAGTCGTAAGATTGGGCCACTTCCCTGGTTTTCCTATTTTACCGGGCTTTGGTCAGACTTGAATGTTCAAAGTCGAGAAAGCAGTTTGAAAGAGTCGTGTGATTTGTTTTTTTTTCTTTTCAGTGTAATCTCGGAGTCTCATCCCACACAGAAGAGCTGTATTGATTGGCGGTCTTAGCTGAAGCCGCCTCCTGATCATCCCTTCATCTTGTTTCTAAAGGGCAGGAGCAAGGGACAGTGAAGGAGAGAGGGTGAAATAAAGTGAGACGCCGACAGAGTTCACTGAGTATCTGAAGGGAATCTCAGATTTGACCTTCAACGTAAAAAAACAAAAATCTACCAGACGATACACACGCGTAAACCTGACCTCACCTGGCTCACAGACGCTCACATACACATTTGTTGCCTTCCTTCCACCTCGTCCTCACTTTATTTTTTTACCCCTCTTCCCTCTTTTTTGTCTCTCTCCCTCCCTCACACTCCTCCGGGCAAGGACGGCCAAGGTTGTTTGAATTTTGGATGCCGCACACATCTTTTGCTCATTCAATTAGTTCATTCAAGTTTGCCCCCCCCCCCCTCGGTCTTTCAGCCTTTCAGCCTTTCCTCCTCTTCCTCCCTCATCCAGTGCTGTTTACCCATCACATCGGAGGTCAAGATAATCTCATGGAGTCATGGGCAGACGGTAGACAGGACTCCGTGTGGCCGGGTAGTCACACTCGCCGATCCTCATGTGATTTTTCGCCAATAACGAATGTTTTGCTCAATATGTTTTTTGTTTTTTTTTGCTTCCTCCCAAACGTTGAGAGAGACAGCAGGTGGTCACATTCTCTTTTTTTAGCCTGCAGGCGCAGCGTCTGACTGTGTCGGTGATGAATTAGCCATTTAATGCTAATGACGACGTCGCTCCCCCTCACTGAATGCTGTATCTCTTAATACATCCAGATGAGCTTTGGAAATTTTTTGTGAGGGAATCGCTTAAGCCTCTGATTTATTAACGGCATTAAAACATTGTTTGGAAAAAGAGTAGCCAGTGGTTAGAAAAGCTTTGAACACTTTTCCGTGTTTTTTGTGTGTAGGCAGGAATAGTGTTCCTGTGACCTGTGGCTCTGTGATGTTGGAGAAAAAAGAGAACAATTTTCACCCAAGAGCTAAAACTCAGAGAACAAAGATAGAGATTTATCACGCTGTCAAGATTTGTGCTTGTACTGACAGTGAACTGAACAAAAGGGTGAAGTCTGCCTGCACAATGTTTTTCTTTGTGCTTTTAAATACAAAAAAAACTTGACTTTAATTGCGGTGTTCTCATTTGATCAGTCAGAATTAACCCCTAATTCAGAATAATCACTCCACAGGAGGTGGTGTTCATGGTGTTGGCTTCTGTTTTTACAGATGAGATCACTGAGTTCTGCTCAGGGGCTTGTTTGTAACGTTGACCGGTCCGCAACATCTAATCCGAGCTTTCCTCGCTCCGAAGAGTCACTATGAATTTTGTATCGCGATGTCCTTTGGGAGGACAGGGTCAAGCTGTCCTTGTTCTTTATTTATTCTGAAGAACAAGGGAGCCGTGCGAGGCAAGAAAAAATTAAACACAGTAGCTCTGTTGTGATTATCGTTAAGGAATTCTGCTTGTGTCTGACCTCCAGTAAGCCGCTCTGGAATTTCCTATCGTTTCTGGAAGTGTGTGTGCGTGTGTGTGTGTGTGTGCCCACCTTATTTCATTGTGCTGTTTGCCAGTTGAAGAGGAAGGATTGGTTTCAGTTAACAGGGCATTCACCATTCTGTTATTATCTTATTGTACTCTGCCAGTGAGAACACAATATATGACCTCGACTAGTCCCTAAAGTAGGAACGTGAACTCCCCGTCTCTATCTCATCCCTCTGTTTGTCACCCTGTCATAACGCCTCTCTCTCTTTCTCTCTCCCGTGTCCTTTCTGTTTCTCTTTGTGTCTTTTTTGTAGCTGTGATAGTCTTTGAAATAACTTACATTTAAAGCTGAACTTCTGCTGAAGTTATATATTAGAACAATTGGATCTATTTTTATTTTTTTTTTACTACAACTTGATATCTTTATGATGCATGCAGTAAAAGTTAGGGGCGATTGATATGTCTTTTTCAGGGCCTATACCGATTATTAGAAATCAAGGAGACTGAAAACTAATATATGGGACCGATATTCATTTGCAGTAAAACTTAAACTTAAGTGCAATTTTCAGGTACTTCGCTTCGGTAATTTGATTCATTTATTTGATACATGTAGTCACTAGTTACTTTGCAGATTCTTATTATGTCTTTATCGGCTATTAATTGTGATGTGTTAGCAATCAGATATTGTTGTAGGTGTGACATTGTGTGAGAGGACGCTGCATCACGGCATTTTATCTGCAATCTGACAGGGAAATCGCACTTGTCTCGCGCTTCATTTGAAGTATAAAACACTAAAAATAACCCACAGTTATTGGTGAGGTTGCTACCAGAACGTCAAGTGAAACTCTACGGCTTGTTAGTCCACCGTGTCACAACACAACGGATTCCCATTTTAATTAGCTTTAGTCCAGCTCTACCTAATAGATGTTAGCTGTGATAGTGTTTTACCATGTTTTCTTTTCTAAGACCGACAAATATATTGTGGAAAAGCCTCTTGAGTTATGGAATGTTTTCCTCCAGACTGCAGAGATAAGAGGGCCGGCCATACAGAGAGGGATTGGACTGAGCCTCGTACACATTCCTTTAGTTACCTTTGTCACGCGTGATGGAGTGTGGGGTTTACAAACCTGGCCTCCAGAACCTCTTCCCCTGACCCTGTTCAGTTTGAGCCCCCATTCCTCCATGTGTGAGTGTGTGTGTGTGTGTGTGTGTGAGAGAGAGAGAGCATATACACTGACACCCTCTTTTTCAGTTCTGCCTCTGTCTGATATTGTGCAGGGATGAGGGTGTGTGAGCGGGACCAGACCTTAGTTGTCGCAAGCGGTGCCTGACCTGGTTTTTTTTTTAAAAAGCACATCCAGAGCCATGCACTGCAGATTTCTGTGAGGGGTCTCTCGGCTTTCTGGGACTGAATCAAAAAATGTTTGAGCTCAGGCTTTGCTCGGTAAAGAGCAGTCTATTCCTTAAGCTTCCGAGCCAATGCATCAATAGTTCATTTAGAAATATTGAATCCTTCAGAATAAGTCTGTGGCGACCTCTTTTCTGTCTCAACACTTCTGAAATCCTCTGCTTTGTTTCTTTATGTCTCTTCCGTTCGTTCCCTCTCTCCCTCTTATCAGAGACGGAGGACCATCTTTCACTTGTCCAGTCACTCGTTTAGAAACTTTACAACGGGGGCTTTTCCTCTGAGCAGTTTAAAGAAGGCTATAAATCTGGCCTGTTTAAATCCAGACTTGTTTAAGCTGCCTTTTACTAAGACCTGATGCACTGCATTCTTCTGCTGCCTAAACAGGCTTTTTAAACATTTACCCCAAATGTATTTACTGGTTGACTGATGCACTCTGTACATGGGAGTAGACAGGGAACGGGGGGTATTTGTCTCTCTTTATGGGGCCGGGGACTAGAAATGGCTGCCACATGGCCGGAGAAAATGGGAGGAAAGAAGAAGAAAAAGGAAAAAGGAAAAGAGCCCTGCAGACCTGTGCTGAACTTAATGAAAACACAGAGGAAATAAAAAAGAAATAGGAAGAAATTGGAAAATTGGAAACAAACACATCTTTGTTTTCTGATATCTGCATGGGCAATCATTTAAATCAACATCAAACTGTAGCTTTTATTGCTTTTTCCAGGATCATTGTTCCTGCATGCGAGACCGCGTCGAGTGGATTTGATATATTCGGAAGGAGCAGAGGCCATATTTCTTTTAGCCTTCTATTTCCTAAACTCTTTCCCTCGCGCTTTATTCCATTTCCCTCCCTTGATTGTTCGGAGCACTCAGAGGGCGTTCTCACCACCCCAGTACAATATGATATGTATCTTCGTGTTTGCGTACCTGATTATCGATTTACGACCCGGTTCTTCTTTTTTTTTTTCCCCCTCCGCTGAGAATGTGAGCCGCCGCTGCATTAGTCATCTTTACGACGTGTTTTACGGCGCTGCTTACTAGTGGGAAAAGCCCGGAGCTTGCGGTAAATGTATATTTTACGTGGTGATAGAGTGCATTTGCATCGGAGGATCAGCCTTGAAAAAGAAGAGCTCACTGTTAAGGAAGGAAGCACTCCAACAGGGGGAGCAGAGGTCAGCTCGGGAACCCGCCGTCGCTTACCTTCAGCCGTCACTTGTAAAAGTAGAGGGGCGGTTGTCAGCGGGCACTCACACACACACACACAAACACACACACAAGCCTATTCGCTATTCGCATTCGCCGTACAGCATGTTCGAATAACGGCGTTTGCCAAACACCGTATCAGACATACATCTTTTTTGTTTTTCCCCACATCTCTCTCTCTCTCTCTCTCGCCCTCTTGTAAACCCTGACAGCGGCACATTGCCCGTCAGCATGCATTACGCCGCACTTAGATCTACGGGGCAGCATCTTTGAAGTTAAAATGGGGGAAAATATCATAAGTATAGGCCTTGCTCCAGATAGCTGTGGCTGCGCTCCCAGATGCTTCTCAGAGATTAGAATCATCAGTGAGCAGCGAGCTGCTCTATCGTATGGCTCTCCTACACACTTGGCAGCACGTTCGGAGGAGGGGTTGTGCAGTACAGTACACTGGATCAGGACTGTTTGGGGCAAAAGGAAAAAAACTAAATAAAAGAACCAGAGCCATATATCTAAAGCACCATTGAGTCACCAGGAGCCCCCTGTACTTTATATCATTTTTAAGCTTATGTTGCCTAGCAACAAAATATAGTTAAGCACAGTTTTGCCCAGTAACAGAATTTCACTCTAGGAAAAAAAACAAAAAACAGCTGAATCATTGGTTTAAAAAAAGTCAGTGTAACCGGAGGACTCCCCCGTCTGCCATGCAGTTACCCACAGGATTCAGTCTGACCTTCATGTCTTACATCAGCCCTGAGCCGCAAATACCAAGCAGGTGTGGTGATGTCATCACATCTCATTCAACATACCACAGAGCCACGCAAAGGGCACACAGCCTCGTTTCCACAGAGAGCGAGAGGGGTTGTAGGAGAGGGTTCTTTTACAGGACGCCGTGTTTAAGACTTACAGTAACCGTGGCTGTCATTTCGTGCAGCGGAGTAGAGTTAATGGATGCTATGATGTATAAATGCCTCTGTCAACTGATTTTCTGTCAGCGGGATTTTCTGTCCGCCAGCAAAAAAGCTGTTTGAGAAATGAACAAAAGCATTCGTCATTCCAAGACGGCATTGAATTTAAATAAATCTCAAACCAGGTACAAGGAGTTATTGTGCTGTGTTCTAACCATTCAAAATTTATACAGGCGTGGATTTAGTTGATGGTAAAATCAATTTTTTCTTCAGTCTTGATTGACTTTCCCCCGTGCAATATAATAAGATGTTTGAATTCCAATTATTTCTGTTGTATGTGACAGTAATTATATTTCAAAACTTGGAAAACGACACAAAAAGACTGATTGTTTCTTGACGATCCTGATTCTTTTCTTGTGAACATGGTATTATCAGAGAGCGGCACGGGTCAGTCGACAGTCTTTTCATGATTTCAGTCGAAGGGATCTCGTCACAACTCAAACATTAGCGTTGGCGCAACCAGCAATTAGGAAACGATTCAGCGTTTTGATTGGGAGCCATTTTGTGCGCGCCGTGTTTGTTCAGCAAGTGTAGCTGCACTAAATTAGCATTAATGAATGTTATGGCCTCCCATCAGTTTGACAGGTCTATTCTTTAGATCTGTTTTAATTGTAATTAAGCCCTGATTAACGAGCCGGGGGATGTTTCATTCTCTTTTCAAGAATATAGCATAATATGTTATGAAGGCAATCAGGGGTTTGTCATTTTATCTGCTAATGAGGCTGAGCCATATGTCATAACAAACTTCACTTCTCTCTGTAGCGGCAGCCTTTAGAGACCGCGCTTAAGCTGCTCTTCTGCTCCTGCTTTGGTCTTCTCTCTGAAGACAGCCATCTTTGTAGGCAAACCGCAGGTGTTTGTCTGGGAGAAAAAAAACAAAACAGGTGTGGGGTCGCCCCTGCGGCTCTGAGTTTAAGACACCGAACACGAACTGCAAAGTCCCCAGTTTAAATCTTGCCAGGCACCTTTGAAGCATCGCTCTTCCTCATTTCCTGTCATCTCTTCCTTTTTGCTGCTATCTAATAAAGGCATTAAAAGTCCCCAAAAACTCATTTAAAAAAAAAAAAACACAGGTGTGAGGGTGATCCAACATCACATTAAAGCTAATGATCACCATTTGAAGCCAGTTGCTAAATTTGTTGAAAGGGATCCAAGAGTCGACAGATCAGACAGTCAATGAAAAGCTCTTAATTTATGATTTAAGATCGTCGGACACCCAGGTCAAATCCTAAAAGAGCAAAAGAAGAGGCTGCATTAATCCTTGCTTCTCTGAACCGTTGAATTATAAAATTCACTCGATTTGTTGCCCTTGCCAGGTTTTTTTTTAATAGTTTTATTGAAAGGACGGATAAAACCAGAAGTTTCAGCCAGAAAAAAATAACCAGAGCAGTCTTAGCCTCATTAAACCACAGAGAAGCAGAAGGTGCAGCCACATGACAATCAACACAATTGTCCATTTGCAACCCAGAATGTGCAGCAGCTTGTCGAAATTCGCACATTTTTATCAGAATATTCAGAAAACCATCAAATGAGAGGACTTAATTAGCAGGCCGCAAACTCAAACTAGAGAAACTGTGGAAAATATAGTGGAAATATTGTATTTATGTACTTTTCTTGTTTCTGCTATTCTACATTGCGTCAGTGGAAACGTCACAGGCATCATGTTCATCATAGAGTGTGTTTGGGCATCCGTCCCATTCTTGTTAACATGATATCTCAAGAACTTATTGAGGGAACTTCTTCAAATCTGGTCCACTTGGAATCGGGGATGAACGGATTTAGATTTTGGTAGTCAAAGGTCATGGGTCACTGTGACCTCATGGCGTCCCATTCTCATGAAATCACCATATCTCAGGAATGCCTTGAGGGAATTTCTTCATATTTGGAAGAGACAGCCTCTTGGACTCGGAATTTAGTGGTCAAAGGTCGAGTTCACTGTGGAATCACAAAACACGTTTTTAGACGTTACTCAACAATTCATATGCTAATTATGTCAACATTTTACACAAATGTCTAAGAGGATCAAATGATGACGAGGTGACATTTCAGATCCAAAAGGTCAAAGGTCAGCTTCACTGGGATTTCATAATATTCTGCAGAAAATCTTCTGGCTCTTATTCAACGGCATAGCTCCGGAGCTGCAAGTTGACTGGTGGAGACATACAACAAAAGGCAGTGATGGCACAAGCTAAACTGTTTACGCACTTATTGTAATCAGCCAGTGAATCTAATGAAATCATTTATAAGAAGGCGCACGTTGTTAGTAACCTCTTTCATGTCCTTTAAGATAAAACATCCAGAAGGTCTCCTGTTTTTTGCCTTCATGGTAAACATTACCGCTCTACTTCAGTTTGGTCATCACAGTAGAAGAAGGAAATGATGGCCAAAAGGATGGTTTGTCTTGTAAAACCGTCTGGCCGTTAGAGTGCTTATTATCTCATAATAACAATAATAATGTGGAATCTTTAAGCCAGTGTCTTGAGACTCAGGTCGTGATTGCATCAGCTTTAGTAATAAATTATTGATCACAGCAATGTAAGTGTTGCTGGAATTTCCTCATTTCTACTGGTACCCGTTGATTTAAAAAAACATTATTTAGAAATTGACTCCTGAAACAGCTGAAAGTGAACACAATGAAGCAGTCAAACACATCAGTGACAGGACAAGAAAAACTAAACATTCAGTTAAGAGTTAGAGAGCTGAACACAGACTTTTAAAAGAAAAAAAAAAAAACGTCTTTCTCTCTGGTTTCCTGCACAGACATGAGTTCAGTATCGATTTTAGGGGGAGACGGATGCTTGTTACAGGTTGGCTGCAGTTGTGAG
>OMLP01020253.1:0-17994 GCA_900302685.1 Spondyliosoma cantharus
AGGCTTCAGCTATATCAGTGGCGCAATCTAAGTGAGCCTGATGTCGTTGTAGCATCCCCGGCTGAATGATGATCAGACTCTCTAACTGATGGTGTTTATTACAGGAACCTTGTACACTCAAACACACCTTAGGACCACCATAAGAGCTTGTGCCCTTTATCAGCCAGGTGCTAAGTAAATCATTTTCATCACGTTCAGCAAAAATCAAAATCAAAATAAAAGTCCCACATTTAGCATCTAATATAATTAATGAAATAATAACCAACTAACCTTGACCTAACCCTAACTAAATGAAAACAAAGATGTTCTTATAAACAATTATCACATTAAAGGTCATTTACAGTCGTTACACTAACTGGCTGACTCATTCACACACACACACACACACACACACACACACACACACCTCGGGAAAACAAAGTTTCGTTATCTCGAGATCTCGAGAAAATTATCCCGTTATCTCGGGAAACACGTGAAATTAACTCGTTATCACGGGAAAACAAAGTTTCGTTATCTCGAGTTCTCGAGAAAATTATCCCGTTATCTCGGGAAAACGGATGAACTAAAATATAGAATGCATGGCCGTTTAGGGCTTCCGTAGTTAAAACATTAGATAAACACATTTTTTTAAAAACATAATAAGAACTTGTTAATGTTAATGTGCTAATGTTAGCCAATGTTGTGGGAACATTCCCTGCTAGCTGGGAAGCTAACTAATCGCTAATCTTATATCTTGTTTGCTTGCTCCTGATGCTGCTAGCTGGACATAGTTTTTAACCTTGGAACAGAGCCAGGCTAGCTGTTTTCCCTATATTCCCAGTCTTTATGCTAAACTACCGTTAACTAACTGGCTGTTGTTTCATGTCTACATTTGTGAGAATATTAGCCTGATAATCTTGTATTCTCACTCTTGCAATGAAATCGAAAAAACATAATTCCAAAAATGTCGAACTATTCCTTTAATTTAAAGAATCACACCAATGTTTTTTTTTGTTTTTTTTTACATGTTTAGCACAAACAAAGTTAACCTATTTTAAAGTGTTAAAGCTAATAAAGTATTCCACAATCTTTAGCCTGATACTCATCATTCTTCACAGCCATTGGTTTATTTATTCTATCACAACATGAAATAAATGGAAGTCAGTGGATATGTTAAACGCAGGGAATTAATCTGTTTCTGTTATGCCCTGGGCAGTGTTACTATAGGCTCTAAAACTATAAACTATAAAGTGCCACTTCTGCTGTGGTCCTTTAAGACAAGACTGGCTGAAACAAAAGGCCCGTGTGGGGTCGTACCTCTACGATTCCATGGCTGATAGTGCCGTACGGCTTCCTGCGCACCAGCAGCAGGCTGATTACCATCACCATGGCGATGGCCACAGCCACCACCAGCAGCCCCACCATGGCGCCGCGGTTAAACGTCTCCAATGCATCAGGTTGCTGTGGACAGAATTGTGCAGTGAGACGCTAGACGAGGTGGACACTTAGCGACACAATGAAACAGGCCATCTGAATTTGAAAGAATTTCTTACCAGCTCATCTCTCTCAATCTCAGGAAGCTTGTTGACGACCTGCTTGAGCTCCACCGAGGTGTTGATCTAAGAGAACGGAGGGAGGGTGTGAGAATCAGGGAACTAGAAGGACACATGGTATGCTTGTGCATGCATGCTTGTATGACCAGCCTTTTTACACGATCGTCATTTTACCTTTTCCTCGTATTCGTAAGTCGGGCCTCTCTCCGATGTAGTATAATCATATTCATCAACTGCAGGCACTAAAGATGGAGACACAGAATTAAACATGAAGCTGTGGGCAAAAGTAGGAAAAACAAAACTCTGAAATCATTCTAAACATGAAAACAGCAGCTCACCTTTCTTATTAGACTGCAGCTCTTTAGGCAAAAAAAGAGGAAAAAGTGTCATTAGCAACAGCAGCCACTTACCCGATTAGGACAGGCTTATGGATGTTGAATTTGTGTGTGTGTCTGTGTATGAGCAGGATGTGGATGTATACCAATGCGAGGAGGATAAGGCCTGTTCTGGAAGGCTCTCTCCTCTTCCTCTTCATCATCCTTTTCCTCCTCACTCTCTGCCGGCAGGAGCTCCTCAGTAGTCCGGGTCTCGGAGAAGGAAGTGGTCATGAGCTCGCTGATGTCTCCCCTCTCTGCCTTGACAAGCTCCTCTGCAGGTGACAAATAATAAATTAAAAAAAACATAGGTCAGCCTGAGCGGTCTGCAGATTTGACAGTTGATAATATGATGGGCAACAGCAGCTGAGCTTACGGATATCACTGTGCAGCTCTTCGGCCAAGGAAGGATCTTTGTAAAGCAGTGCGAGACTCTGGTTCATCCTCTCCTCGATTACATGGAGATGTGTATACACCTGCAAATCACAATCATCCATTTCTAGTCACGCGGGGCTCAAAAATACAGTAAATAAAACATCTGTCTTCTTCAATGGAGTCATCTTCACAAAACACATCAGCCTTCAAGCTCACATAGTCTGCCCTAAAAAACTACCGCACTGTATCTTTATTGTGTATGCAATACTCAAATCCAAATTTGAGGCACCTTTACGTTACTTGAGTATTTCCATTTTCTGCCACCCTTTACTTCCAATCCACTACATTTTAGAGGTTAATGTTGTACTTTTTTTACTCTACAACATTATTCGATAACTTTGGTTACTAGCGTCTTCCTGCATCAGAGCCAAAGTCGCACATTTTATTGGCATTTAGATGAAATAATCAGAAAAATTCTTATCCTCAGATCTGATAATCAGCCTGACCAATAGTAGAATACAGCATATACACTCATGTAAAGATGCGTTTAATTCACTTGTTCTTATACATATATTGCAACAAAATGACTTTTGATACTCAAATACATTTAATATCAGATAACGTTATATACTTTTACCAGTGGATGACTTTTGGATGTTTCTTACAACACTATATAAATGTGTTTTCATCTAACTGTTGCCTTACTTCTCCACATGTTTCTATTTTTGCTCACGCTGCTCATTACTGTTTACATCGCATATATTGTATGTGGCATATTCTGTTTTTAATGTATGTGTTGCGATATTGGGCTGTGATAAACCAAACCTGATTTGACCAAAGTGAAAAACCTCAAGAATCCAGGTTATTATTTTCTGATTATTCCAAGATGTAACCCAAATATGACTGTATCCATAGTGATACCCTCCGATCACGAGAATCAAAGACCACATGTTTGGAGAAATCAGGTCATGTTTGGGCCTCATACATGACAAAAATAAGATGTATCTGATATCTTCGTATAGTAAATGTCCTCATAAAGTGTATTAAGTACTAAATTAAAAACTAAACCATCCAATCATAATGTTTTGAGTTCTGGTCTTTTTTGAGTTCGAACAATGAGTGTGTGCTGAAGTGGTCTTGGCCGTGAGAAGAGAAGCAGTGAATTGGTTCCTTAAATGAATGAAAAATGAAAGTCCAGATAAATATTTTTCATGGATTCATGTGTCGAAAAGCAGCTTTTGAAGTCAGCAGAGTCCGGCTTTGATCTCTGTGTAATGAAAAGAAGATTGGGAGCTGCTTCACCTCTGCGAGTTCAGCCCAAGCTCTTCAGCACACAATGTTCTGTACGTTTCTCGGTCAGCAGAAAAAGGAGCCCTCACGTATCAAAAGCACAGGTGTGCGCGGAAAGCATTTCGAGTAGCAGAATTCTCACACACCTGGAATTTCATCTGCTCAGCCTTCTGTGGGTCGACAGCCACGATGTGCTGGTAATGCCTGAGTGTGTGTCTGCGGTCCTTCTGCTCTGCGGCCATGTATCGCTTCAGAGCCTGCAGCACGCGCTCCGGCTGGAAGAAGAAGTTAAAGAGAGAGGCCAGAGTCAGTGAGATAAAAGATGTTTAAACTTTCTTTTTATGTTGCCTCCCCCTCCTCTCCTTTGCGCTCCGTGATGGACTTACCTGAGGGGGATCGGACTGCACTGCAGTCAGGTAGTTCTCCAGGGCCAGGCGGCGGTTGTTGTTGAGAATGGCCTCCACTCTGGCAAGATGAGTCTCCACTAGCCTCTGCCTCTCTCCAGCCACCTGCTCCTCCAGCGTTTGCAGCACGGATTGGAAGTGCTGGACGTGGAAAGACGAGGGATGAGTGAAGATGGTGCAACATTGCCAGGGGAGAATTCAAACTACAGAATTAAAGCCAAGGTTGACAAACGTCTGCTTACCTCATTCAGGGCCTGTCGCTCTGACCTTGGCAGATTCTTTGACTGGTTGTCTGCCTCTGCCCATTCCTTCATGATCTACGAAAATAAAGAAACATGATTACAGTTTACCCTACACGATATAAAACAGGGTCCACCAGTATAACCTGTGTGAACGGCACACTGACAGAGGCATCAGCATGATACGACTGTACAATTTCTTAAAACTACAGAATGTTTGTATATTTATTTTTGTATATCAACTGGTGCACTGTCATCCAAAATTCATTGGAATACATTGTTTGGTTTTTAAAAACTTAGATGTTTGGCTTCAAACAATAGTTTGACATTTTAGTATATTTCACTTATTCGCTGTTCTGCTGAGAGCTAGATGAAAAGAATGATACGGTCCCACTCAGCTCAGATCAACAGTAGCCTGGCGGCGTCTGAAGGGGCCATAATCTGCTCTTCGGCACTTATAAATCTCATAATCAACATGCTATATCTGTACAAAATGTGAACAGTGAAAATAGAGATTGCGTGTTGAGACTTTAAAGGCCCTTTAAGGGATAGGCCATGGACATTAGCAGTAGCTGTTAACACTGTGATATGGTGCACTAAATGATTGGTGTGCAATTCAAATAAAGAAGAAACGCAAAGAACGTTTCGTGAAGTGACTCTCTGGGGTCTCTGTTGGTCGCAAGGCCACATCACTGTAAGTAAGCAAGAGAGCAATGACGTGCATCTTGAAACAACAAAAAAAAATAAAAATGGGACAATAGTCGTGACAACATCTTAACTATATTAGCAGTTATGATGAATGTATGGTATAAAAAGAACATTGTCTGGCTAGTTTTGAAAGAACATTAAACATATCATGACTGTGAATCTGTAACAACATGGTGACCATCGAAACTGTTGAGCAAGAAGACTTGATGGCAGTGATGAAAACACAGTAAATGTGGTGTGAGAAACCACAGCTGAAACCCAGAGAAGGGCTGTTTTTTTTGTACAGAAGCTGTTTTTTTAGATTGTGAACAAAGATACAAACACACAGAGTCAGAGACAGATGTGATGTGTGATAAACTCCTGTGTGAAACATGGCCTCCACAACCACTGCAAAGTATACTGCTAGATTATTGAAAATAACTTTAACCCCTGGAAATAAGCTCTGAAATGACATTCTATTTGAATTATGACGGGGGTTGATTATATGTGGGAATATAAACAATCATACCTATGCCATTTGAGGTTTTTCAGTTCTCTTCTTATATAGCAAGTGTGAAATTTCTAATTTCTAATTCTTGCTTCCCTGAATGCAGGTAAAACATGCAGAGGCCGGTGCCCCTGTCGTTCTGAGAATTAGACTCGGGAGCCTCATCCCGCATTAATGAAACTACTGTCCAACCTGACAGCCAAAAACTATTAGCCTGTTCTGAGCCCTGTAAAAGTCACCTCATTGATGCGCTTCATTCTGCGCTCCTCCAGGTCTGTTTTGGCACGCAGGAAGTTGGCATGCTCAGTGTCATCCACCGGCTTCTCAAAATAAACATCAACGCCATCTGTGGGCCGAGGTGTAGTCACTGGATGGGAAGAGACAGAAAACAGAGGTTATTACTGTCACAGGAGCCATAGAGCAATTATACCATAATTAAATGAACAGCCCTGGTCAAAGTGTGTCTCAGGGTGTGCATGGAGGAAATAGGAAGACAGACGGAAGGTCATTTTACACAACAACTGGGGAAATGTAAAGAAAATTTAAAAAAGGACCATGGACAACTACATCTGCTTTGTTCTGGAGAGAATTTAGGTGGAAAGTGATGATAATTCTTGATGGAGTACCAGAGAAAAGAACATAATTTTGTGTAACACACGCGTTTAATCATTACTATTGATTCTTGGGCTTTAATCTATATAAATATTGGAAAATAGATTAAGAAGATTATTGAAAAAGTGCTGAAACTACTGATCCCATTCTGCTTTGAGTTATTTTCGTCTAGGTAAGTGATAGTACCACTTTGTGGTTTACAAAACACGCGTTCCAATATTACTGAAAATGTGAGTAGGCTATAAGGGATAGAATAGTTCTTCTGATTATCAGTCTCAGTGTTTTTTGTGTCCGATTGCAGAGAATATAAATGCAATACTTTGGCCTTTCTCTGTCTGTAGTCATCACTCTGTGGTCACACTCAATGTCCCGCCCACAACACTATCTGATTGGTTACACATCACAAGTAATAGCCTATAAACGCTGAGCAATCTGATTCTGCAAAGGAACAACTTAAGCGTAAAGATGGCGTGTTAAATATTACTCCAGTGAAAGTGAAAGTCACTCATACAAATAATACTTGAGTAAAGGTCTGATTCATAGTATCTGATTTTAAATGTACTTTATTAAAAGTACAAGCACGTTTACATGTGTATAATTATCATTATCTAGGTTTGTTTCATCCTAATGCCAATGAAACAAATTAACTTTAAAATGTGCCACTTTGGCCCTGAAGAGGCATGTAATCTGCATAGTATGATATTTGACTAACCTTATCCCCAAAATGTAGTGGAGTGGATGTACAAAGCATAAGAAAATGAAAAAAAAAATACTCAAGTAAAGTACAATTACCTAAAAATTGTAATTAAGCACAGTACTTAGTATATGTCCTTAGTTACACTCCATCACTGCTAGTAACTTAATGTATCAAATAAATGTAGAGGAGTGGAAATAGCAGAATGGATTAACTCAATTATCTTAAGTCCGAATTAATAATTGAAATTGAAATTGAAATACTTGAGTAAACTCTAGTTTGTTACATTCCATCACTGGTTATTCTAAATTTTGACATTGAGATTTTTATTTTTACTGGAAATTTATATATGTTCCAAGCATTGGTTATCACTCTCCAAACCTACTAATGATCCCACAGACAGAGAGCACCATCATGGTTTACCATCATGGTTTACCATCATGGTTTTGTTCTTAGTTAAATAGTAGAGTGGTCGACTGTTCCATTTTTCTGTGCACACCAGAATAAACTCTTCTGAGGCCTGGAGGTTACTGTGAACACCAGATAAAGCCCCCATATAGGAAGAGGCACTTCTGACGCCATGTCAGACGAATATATATACAAGGTGTATGGGTGGGTGCGAACATTCAGTGTGTGAAGGCACTTATTTCACATTACAGAAGGTCACTCACAACTGTCTCCCTTGATCAGAGGAGTAGAGGTGGTGGGCTTGTGGCTCTTTGGGTAGTAGAGGGAGTCCAGATAGTCTGACGTCTGGTAGGGACCTGAGTCAATCGGGTACTCGTAGTCATCTGGATCTTTCACAGCTATGGCCTCCTCTTCCTCCTCTTCTTCAGCCTCCTCGTCATCAACTTCCTCCTCTTCCTCCTCCTCCTCCTCATCTTCTTCCTCCACCACCTCGTCATCCTCCTCTTCCATGTCGGCCTCGTCCACGTCGGTGTCAGGGGAGGGGCTTGGCGTGGGGGCTGTCACTTTGGTGCTGTGGAAAAGCGGTAAAGTTCATTGCTCTGATGTCTACAAAGCATGCAACGTGTCGTCCTCCAACATCTGGCCAAGCTGAATCATCTTACACAGAATTAAGTTTTCCATTGGTCTGTGATGAGAGCGTCTGAGGACCGGCGGGGACGTCTCTCTCCTCCGTCTCACCTTTCCCGCTGGAGCCCCCTCGGCCTGGGCAGCACACATACTCAACACCTCGGAAATGGTCTCCACATGGCAACAGCATCCCATAGCTGTGGAGCTCCAGATTTTCCGCAGCACATTCCTGCGAGGGAGGCAATGAGATCCACAAAGTTTGAAAGCACATTGCTAATGAGGATGCGATTTAATATTGTTGTGTTAAAATTTGCACAAAATACTGTAAATTCTAAATATAACGAGAGAGCTTCTACTTGACTTTTTGACCATAATGAGCGACTGTTGATATGAAGGAGTGCTGAACTTTAGCTTGAACTTTCGGCACCTTTCTACTGTGGAAGTAACACCTCAGGTACTGATAAAGTATGATGTGTGCACACCACAGCAGCTTGCAGTCTTGTCCAACCCAGCCTGCTATTTTCTGTTAGGCCTGGCAAACAAAAGCGGGTTTAAATTCGCATTGGAAATATTTACAAAATGTACTAACGGAAAGTCCCATAAAAAAAAAAAAAAAATCAACCTTCTGTTTTTCCGTGGCTGTAAGCCTGTATTTCCTTAATCGCTGGGCTTCATTAAACAATATTAAAAGGTCTAAAAATTGTACGAACGCCATGTAACTGCCCTTCTTACCTCCTTAGCAATGTTGTGCCAGTACACATAGCTCTCACAAGCATCCATCTGCTCCTGGTGGAGGAAACGGCATCGGTCGGGCACCAGCAAGGCCTCGCTCACATACTCGCCCTCTGCGGCAGGACGGAAGAAGAGGAGTCATATAGAGAGTCAAACTTGAAAACTCAGTGTTGTGTTTGAACCTTGAGATTAAATGTGAATGTGCTTTTAATAAGGACAGGAAAAGAATAAGAAAAGAGAAAACAAGCTGCACCGTACATAAAACACATGAAACTAGAGGGGCTGGATGGGGATGGGCTGCATATATTAAGACTGACAGAGAGCATAAATGTGTAATGTGCGAGCACTTTGCTCAGACAAACTGCAGCTACAGTCAAGGACATAGAAATAAACAATAAACCATACCATGAAATGGAAAGGAGGCTTTATAAAACAGTATATGTAGTAATCATTCCAGACCTGTTCTTCATACAGGGCTGTTATTACACACTGTTCTTTCGCAACTCATACACCCACACAACAGGCAGTACAGTAGAAATCGAACAAGCTCGAGCCAGTTCTTCAGCGGCGTGCAAAATAATAATGCTCCACGACTCAAAAGGTGAGTCACTGCTCATTACTCATTCATTCATTCATTCATTGCTAGCCTATCTGCCCCCCTAGTGGCCTACAGCAGGCATGGCCTCTCTAGTAGAAAAGCACAATTTGAAGTGTATTTCTGTGCTTTTATGTGCTAAAGTGGAACAGCTTAATGTATACTTTGAATACTTAGTATTAAGTGCTGTATGTTTCTGTGTATGTACTAATATACATGCTTGATTAGTTCACTTATTTGTGTTACAAGCACATGCAAATGTGTTGTGAATGTCTGGCAGATATACAAGCGATACAGAGTCTCTAATGTGTAATGTGTTGTTGATGACATAAAACTGACACTGTTGTTTGCACTGAAGGATTTATATTGGTCTTTAATGAAAAAGAATAGAAATATGTATAATATACATATGGATATACAGTCTGAGAACGGTATATGCTGTGGTTACATATTATAATGCCTACCCTTTCAACAATACTTTATGACCAACTTCGAGGGTAATTGTTAAGGATAAACCAATAAAAGTTTAGTCATTCATGAAATCATACCGAAGAGTTTGGCCTTTAAAAAAATAAATGTATATCTATAAATGTAGAGATCAGTGCCTAGGGAAATGTGCTTTATGGCATTTTGCTCAAAGTTACATAAAAAGACTGAAACCACAAGACCAGACCATCTGTGTTATAATGTGTTCGATTTGTCCAAATACTGGAAGATAAAACTGACTATTTGACAAAACTTTCTTCCCGTTCTGCAATTATCAATCCCCTCCCTCCTCTCTGTGTCACCAAATCACACTTCATCGCACTCATCTTAATGAAAATATATTACTTACAGCCATTTTAATAAGTGAGTAATCAGTGAGGACTGGTAGGTACACTTTGTTACCCTTAGACAGAGCTGGGCTAGCAGTCCCCCTACCCCCATTTCCTCTCATTGTGCTAAGCTAAGCTAACTGGCTGCTAGTTGTAGCTTCATGTTTAACAGACACATGATGTATGTATTAATCTTTTCATGTTACTCTAAGGGAGAAAGCAAGACACGTCATCGTAAATTCGGGTGCACGTCATCCCACTGTCTCTCTCCCCACATTTCCCTCGTAGATGGAGTATACAGTAAATCTAGAAACAACAACATGAAGACTTGTCTTCTTCCTCTGCAGGGACACAGGAAATATAAACCTATGTATTCTTGGTGGTGTAACTGACCACATGGTCATGGTGTGCTGTTCTTACCTAGACAGCGATAGGGCAGGACTATGAAGGGGTGTGTCTGGCAGCGGCCCCAGCCTTTCTTGCACCAGGCGTGGATGGTGACGGGTCTTTTCGACTCCTCTATGTGTGAGATCGGAAGTGCTGGGTACATCTGGACGTATGGGTAGACAGAGACAACAGGGACACAGAAACAGGTAGATGGATGGACAGAACAGAGGGGATTGGAGACAAGAGGAGCGGCAGATGGGGAACGATTGGTTAGAGAGGGGGTTGGGGGATCGGTTGGGATCGGGGAAGAGCAGAGTCAGTCGGGAGAAGACTAACAAGGGAAAGAGTCATGCAGCATATTCTCCAGCTACTTACACAGAACCATGTCAGACATTTGACACAGCGAACTGAAGGTTCATTCTTTCATTTCAATGAACATTCTTTTAATGTTTCTACTTTCCCATCAGACTACTTGAATTTAAAATCTTGGCCAGCAACTTGAAGCACAAACACATAATGTGGACAGAAATGTAGCGTCTGAATGCACACTGAAGGGCTTTCTTCACAAATGTCAAAGCAAAAAAAAGAAGGCTTTTGTATAACAGACACGCTTCTGTCAGCTAATCGCATTACAGTCTGTTCATGGCTCATGGCTGCTGCTGCTGCTGCTGCTTCTGCTGCTCTCTGTGACTACTTTGACCTCCAGATGGCGCTTGGTTGCCTTTTACTTCACATGATTATTCCTGAAGGAGGAGTGTGTGGAGAGTATGTGTACCATTGATTACCTTACAGTAAATGTTAACAAGTACACATATCAGGTAACGAGGAGGAGAAGTGGATGGAGGCACAAATGAAATATGGAGATATTCCAGCAGGCCTCCATCACGTCACTATATATGGTTAAATATATAGATGCATAGGACAGGTGTTGGACAAACCAAATTAAAGACAAGAGTATCATACTTCATTAAATTAGCTCTGGACTGCGTTGCCATTAAGCTTAATTCTGATGTTAATAGATCCAGACTAGTGTTCATCATCATTCTGTTCAGGACCCTACCTCCTGACAGTAGGACAGGATTTCGCTGGGCTCTTTGAAGCAGCCCTGGCGGCCCTGAGGATCCGGCTCCCACTGGCCTGTCTGTAGGTTCATGTGCAGGAGCTGACGCCCGCAGAACATGGCGATCTGCGGCTCCGCCACCTGGGGGCCGGGCCCGTTCACCTCGGTCATGGACAGGGCCTAGGGAGAGAGAGACACATGAGCTGTGAGGAGGAGTCGATACAAACACACTGGCACATCATATCGTGTTTGAAGCCGAACCAGGGGCGGGTAGACCAGAGATAATTCCTAAATGCACTCTCTGACATTAGACAGAGAGCGTAAGGCAGGGCGGTGGGCTGAGAGTGAGAGAAAGAAAAAAGAAAAACAGAAGAATGTCGAGGAAAGGAAGAGGAAGCTAATTCACAGGAGAATTGAGTGCAAACTGTGAGCCTTAAGAGAATATCGGCAGTCGTCTTCCATAGAAGACTGTTAAAATAACCCAGAGAAGAGGCTGACTTATCGACGGGTGACCTATGCTCCCTGCTGGCTGACAGCACTGAAAGCTGACAGAAGAAGGGATGGATGGTGGATGAGGAGAAAGGTGTACAGGAAAGATATGCAAGAGTATGTAAAAAAGACTACACCCCTCCCCCCGCCCACCTCTCCCCCCACTCCAGCGGCCTTCTAGGATGTTGTTATTGATCCCGGGATATGTTGCCTCTGCCTTGGGGAGGGCCCAGGGGACCACACAACAGAGGAACAAACAGCAGCTAGGGCTCGGAGTCAGGTGTTAATACAAGCTCATTGACCGATGGGCCACTTCACTACATTAACACACAGCACAGAGACAGAGACAGGACGAGAGAGAGAGAGCCCAGGGAGGAATAAAGGAGGGGGGTTAGAAAGCTCTATAAACAGCACAGAGGAGGACTTCATCCACAGATTTTTTCAGACAAACAAAAACAACGTGACAAAGTGCCAAAGTATTCCATGTTCCACTGGATGTCTGAGTCATCCCTCGTGCAACAGCAACTTGTTTACTCCGGCAGGCTTGTTTCGTTCGAACGAAAAGATGAGCATCTGAGTGCGTCACGCGACAGCAACATTCATGGTACAGAAGATGCAGTGACCCCAAAACTCATCAAAAGGGCACCCCCGAACCCCCGAAGGCATCTATGTATGGCTCCTATCCTTTCATCTGTGCTGACAGACAGAGACGGACCCACTGACGACAGACAAGATGAGCGACGCTGAGCCAATTAGAAGGAAGTTGCCCAAAGGGAAGGAATGGAGGAGAAAAAAATAAATCTGAGAGAGTGACGCCTGATCAAAGGGAAGCCCTGCTTCGGCCGACCGGAGCTGGAGTGTTTGAAGTCCCTAATTAAAATTCATACTGAATAAAATAAATATATAAAACCCCTTTGAGTAAACTTACAATAAATATAATAAGCCCCGAGCAGTCTGTGCATTATAATTATGCTAAGAGGAGTTTGTGTTTCTGCGTGTCCTAGCAGATTTCTTACAAATTACACACCTACTTTTCATTACTGCTGACCATTCCCCAAAGCAGAGCTGTGTTTTTAAGATTTATGAATGCATTTTTCTGCTTTTATAGGCGGCAACGTTTTCCAAATCATTTCAATAATGTCTGAATATCAGCTCACAGAGGCTTAAAACAGCAGCTTTAGAGAGGTGATCCTCGCAGTGAACTATTGGAGATATGAGCTGCAATCAAATTTTTCATATGTATGGTTTCTAATATAAAAAAAGCCTCCTTTTAACACAATTCTTTCTTAAATGTTTCAAAATTGATTTTTTTCCCCCTTTCCTGTGCATGCTGTGCATACCTTCTCATTGTTTGTCTCTGGCGTTTTTCTTTCCTGACAAAGTTGCTCTCCAACACGTTGCTGTTTTACAGCCAGTTCTGAAGTTTCTGCTGTCATCACTTGCTGACATCTCTGCTTTGATGAATAACTCATCTCAGGCAAAGTTTCAAGTCCCTACAAGTGAATTATTGACCTGGCAGATAAATAGAGGCAATGGCTGCTCAGCAGGTATGGAAAACGTATTAAAAAATAGAAAATAATTACCAAAAACAACTCCATTATGCTTTGATTTACCATTGATTTATAGTCTGTGGTAAGTAGGGTTGCACAATCAATATTATCAAAAAAATATTATCAATATCCAAATTGCTGTGGCTGCTGGGGGGTAAAATGTGTGAAAAAACAGCATTATACTAAAGAAACTGTAGTGCTGCAAAGACGCCCTGGACTACAAAAGTTTTTCTCCAGATGTAAGAAAACATGTTTGTTTTCTTTACAAATTCCAACAAATGTCACATCATCACGATTTTATTAGTGGAAAAATAACCACTAATCTAGAGTCATATAAGTACGAAATGTTCTGCTCCTGAACTGAATGTCCGCATTAGTTATTGACCATGCTGAACCAGAGCTTTTTATTGGTTAAGTGCATTGTTGGATAAGCATGAGGAAACCCTGCTGAAGCTGCTGAAACAGTCTGTCTAGTGCGGCTGCTGAGCTAATGTCTAAATAGATATATCTCTTTGACTGGGGGAAGGTCAGCGCGACGAGGAAGAAAAAAAAAAGGAAGAAAAAAAAAACTTCCGGATATTTGAGAAGATAACCTGGCAGCTCCCCCTGGTCCGGCTCTCTCTTTTTGCCTCCTCTCCACTACTGCACTTGCAGAAAATCAATGTTGAGCGACTGCAACTGTATCGCCACGTTCCCCCCAATCAATAGTAGTCCATCAGGAGCCTGAGGCCCTGACCTCCAGTACAGCAAGGCCAGGCTGATCTGGGACCAGATTAAATCTCGCCTCAGTGATAACCCCTTATAGAGATATACAGTTTGAAGATGTGCAGTTGGGTTGGTTTGTTCCTCCACGGCAGCACAACACCTGCTTGTTTTTGACCCAGTTTGGAGTGTGATTCCTCACATGGATTTTATATGAACATTAGTCAGTGGTTGACGTAACAAAAATGGTTGCCAGCATGCGTCAGTCTTCATTCTTACCCCAAAATGGTGAGAATCCTTTTTAGGAAGCATCCGTTGATGGATAGAAATGTAATCTGTGGTGTTGACATCTTTATTTACAAAGTGCATCTTGTTGTTTGGTCAGATTGTCGACCTGTTTTTCATAAAAATATAAACCGACATGGCAAGTCAGTAGATGCAATACTCAGGATTCGGGGAAACATCTGGACCGTGCTTGAACTCAGGCATGACGATAGAAGCAAGGATTTCAGTCAAGTGAATGTTGCTGTTGACTGTACTTGTTGCAAGAATGTACCATCTTCTTTTGCTTTGTGTATTTGATCATGTTCAATCACAACATAAGTAACTGTATTACACTAAAATATATAGCTTTTACTCATCGTAAAAGCTATATATTTTAGTGTAATACAGTTACTACAGCCAATTGCATTATGTCTATTATTCTTAGGCCCCGGATCACATGTCAGTGCTATTTCTGTCAAATCAACTTCAACATCCGACTTAAAGCCCAGCCAGGACACGACTGCTGCACAACAAATATTTATGCACCATGTGCTGCTGTCTGTGCAACAGGACGGTGGAGAGGACCTGCCAAGCTGCTAATCAAATTGGTCGGTTGACCAGGAGCAGAATCTACCTGATAACAGCAGTCAATTAAAGGAAAGAAGGTTTGCAGAGGGCACAAGAGAGGAAAACAGAGCAGGGAAGATAATGTGTTTGCTAGGCTTGGTGCTGTTTACAATAACAAGACATGTCGGCACACACCTACTTTATTTTCTTGTCTTTGTGCCATACAGACTAAGATTGTCCCCGGTATCAATTACAACTTAGTCCAGCCTCAATTAAACTAATATGGGGTGGATTACCAGGATGAAGCTTACTGACTTGACTGTGATCCCCCTAAACTTTACTTCGATGCCACCACAACGTTGACATTTTTAGCTTTTAGTGAAACATCTCAACAACTACTGGAATGACTGTAAGAAAATCTGGTTGACATTCATGGTTGAAAGACAATGTACTTCAGGCCAAAAGCTTCAGCCAGTCCAATACTCGTGTTTAGTGGACGCTAATACCCCGGGGTTGGGACAAATTATCAACGCGGCAATATGTGAAGCAATTACTGATACACTGGTGCCAAATATTTTAGTCATAGGTTCCTACTTTTTAACTCCTGGCGTAAACCTCTGTAAACTTAATTTACACTCAATAAAAAAGACAGTGCAGTTTATGGTGATTTAATATTGGAATGATATTGGCACACAAGAACATTGACAAGCAAGCAACAGTCAATCTTCTATACATTGTTTCATCTCATTTCCAGTCAAATTCTGTGAAACTGACACCACGGTAATGTGTGGATTATCACAGAATTGCTGTATTGTGATATCATCATTATCATGAGCAACGTATTGTAAGGTACTCTGTGATTCCCGCCCAATATAACACACACAAATAAAAATGCTGAACACGGTAAACCTTTTTACCTGTACGTATAGAATTATAATACCATAACGGGTCATGTTTACAAAAAGAAAAAATGTAATAGTAAAACATGCTCTGCTCCCAATGCTCTGAGGTCTTTCATAAACACATGGCTGTATTCACTAGATACAGATTAAATAGACAATAGTCCTCTGTGGGGAAGAATTAGGCTTTCATTGATAGCTAAGAATAGCTTCTGCTATAGTGAATGAGACACATTCTTATGCCTTGATTAAGCTGTTTTGTCCATGTTTTGTACTTACAATTTATAGCTGTAGCTCTCTTCGGACTAAAAAACATGTGGTCAAAGCATTTCAGTGTCTCTGTGTTGCGCAGTTTTCCAGTTTGATGCCAATTGGACTTGTTGTCCAAAGTGCTGCTGCGGTGTGAGCACGGAAGTGAAATTGAACATTCCCAGTCCCCATCATGAGCTGAGGCTGATCACTGGTCCAGTTGGCTTCACAGTAATGCTTCACAATCTGTCAACAATTATGCTTCTTCCACAGTAAAGTAAAAGGGCTGCAGATCTGCCCTCCACCAATGTCTCAGAGAGGAAATGCCGTAGTGTACTGAAGCATCTCTATACAGTACACTGACGGTGCCGCTCAACCATCCTGAGTCCCACATATCATGTCCTAGTGCTGATGAGGCTGAACAGGCAGACAGCCCAGAAGCCTGGCAGCTGCCCACTGCAGAGAATGCTGCATCATTAATAACGACCTGGTGATATTAAGCATCGATTGGCTTTCTGCCTCTTCACCAGGTTCTTTGCCTCCGTTTGCTCCCTTGACATCCCATTTTTCTTTGCACTGCTAAGTTCTCCGTATCCGCCGCATGCAGACTGTGCTGCGTCTCTTCGTGATCACAGGCGCACCTCCAGAGTCACCATTACAGAGAGCCCCACAAGGAAACTAAGTGATCCCACAGAGACAAGAGCACAATGTGCACTGGAGCAGAAGTTGTGGAACAGCTGATGCAGATATAATGATGGTTAATTATATTTTCACAGATATCGGCTGGTAGAGGAAATTATGCTGCAGAGTGGAGCACTCGAAATAAGTGCCTGCAACAGATATGATCTTGCAGCATAAATACTTCTGTCAGTTGGGCTGAGTTTGGGCCGAGGCAGTACATTTACATGTTCCTCGGGCAGCTTCAGCCCTGTCCTAATTAAATTTTTAGCACCTGTTCCACCCTTATGTTGCAGGATGACTTCATCCTCTGTAATGATGCAATCTCCTGGCCCTGGCAGGCAAGCCAGAGCAGGAGAGGAGGAGCCCACCCATCATTTGTTACCTTTTACAAGTAGCTGCCAGAGCGTACAGTGGAGAGCCAAGCCATAAAACGCATTACAGGATTCGAGTAGATGCTGCAGGGAGCAACATGTCATGTTATGTATGAACAGTCACACAGAGGCTTTTGATTGCATTTTTTATTCCCTCACACACAGTTTTTTTAGCATTTCATATTTCTCCATGGAAACTATTCTATAATTGTATATGTATGCATTTGTATTTGTTAGGTATATCTGTGAATGTGTTGTGTGAGGCCCTTTGGTACGTATGTTGTTGCGCTCTATAAATAAACTTAAAGGTGCTATATGTAAGAAATGCCCACCTGTCAAATTCGTACTTAAAACAAACAGGGGGCGGAATATCAACAAAGCCACCCTTAACGGCTGCTAAATGTAGCTACCGTTAGCTAGTTTGCTCAGTTAGCTTTAGCCGTCCAGCTAGCAGACTGGACAGCTCTTCACACTGCTAACAGGCGCTGGATACGCAAGGATAGGCCAGGGCTAGCTGGTTAGCATGCCAACTAGATATCTAGTAGACTGTAAATATCTAGTACACTATAGTTCATTTTTTGAAACTTTTCAATTGAAATTCTTACATATTGCACCTTTAAACCTGCAAATACACTGCCTACAACGTAAACGCAGGCTGTCTGGTCAGAGGTTTATTATATGCAACTTGCTTGACACCTGATAATCAACTCGAGACAACAGACCCCTGTGGAGCTAATCCCCTCTTAGCAACAGGGATCAGGGATATCCCATCTAACCAATGTAGACCATGTAGATATAAGACGATATAATTGAACAACCATACATCACAAACACAAAACTTGTAAAATTTCACGATTTATTCCAATTTTGTCTATTACACTGA
>OMLP01020256.1:3380-26196 GCA_900302685.1 Spondyliosoma cantharus
TTGTGCCAACGAAACTAAACTAAGAGTGCACTCAAAATTAGACAGTTGAGACTTAACATTCAATACCCGGGTCTTTTTATTTTTTTTCTTTTCCATAAAAAAGGATGTGAATGTGTTTCTGCCTTGCATATCTTTAATACAGTTTCTGAATTTGATAACCTGTGTTTGTGTCATTGAATTGTGTTCATCCTCTAAGTATTTGATTCTGTACTGAGTGTTTGCAGGTCAAGGTGTGTTCCCACTAGTTTCCACATAGTTACTATTGAGAGTGAGGATCATAGGATACCCTAGGCAGATATTCACTATTTGAAATGTCTCCTTTACCACACACTATTGAATGAGGGTTAAGGCTTCATCTTACAGTATAAGGTGGGTTTCTTAATACACGAGCCGGTGGTAAAAGGGTTACACTTCTTCCACCAAAAGCCAAGATATATAAATGGCGATATATGAATAAATACAGTACATCACAATACATTCAACAGCCCATAGTACAAAATGTTTTGACTTCTGCTTCATACTATGTGAGCGTAATGCATAACTGTTGTTGTACCTTTGAATTGAAAGCACAAAGATTAATTCAACATTTTTATGGCTGTGACAGCAAATAACCTCAAATGTTATTACTTCTGACTGCACACAAACTCCAAATAAGATATTAAAGCAGGAATAGATCACTCATCTGCAGACCAAAGTGTGGGAGTGTGTGTTTGTGTACCTGTACGTCCTTCAGTCTCTGTTCCATAATAGGATACTCTGTAACGGCTGTGGATGGGATGGCCAGCTTGGCCTCGCACTGTTGTAACCATGCCAACAGAGTCGATATGGTTTCCTTGTAACGAGCCGGGGGCAAGCTCTCCAAAACTACAGACACACAGGGAGACAGAGAGATATGTCAGAGAGGCTCTCAGGTGATCAATGCAAACTGCAAAGACTTTAATATCCAAGTGTAAGGACGAGGTCCAACATGATTTATTTCATAGATATAAATCTTCAATCCTTCAGTGTGAAAACACCTAAGGACACTGCAGTGCTGAGTGGTGTTTGGAAAGTTTTTTGGTAAGTTTGTCTTTCTGAAATAAGTGTTGATTTATTTACTTTCATCTTTGTACCTTTCTCTGGGATGTGACCTGTTTCAGTTTTGCTCCATTTAAATACACCAAATGACACAATTAGCCACTATAAATCATTCAGCAAACAGGAAGTTCAGCATCCCAAAGTTAAAAACAAGACATCACAGCAATACAAATGAACTCAACATGTCCCTTTGCTAGAATTTGATTTGGAGTGCCTCAGGGGTCAGTTCTGGGTCCCTTAATTTTACATATGCTTACCCTGGGTCATATTACTCACTGCAATAGCATCTAATTATATTGTATACCTTCCAAACTGTGTAATTGATGCCAAAAAACAAACACCATTTTTTTCATTTTGCATACTTTGGTGTCATTGCATTTTAGGACTCTTTTACTCTGGTAAACTCACTCTTTTCATTTCTTGCTAGTAAAGCGTCCCTGATTTGAGTTGAGCACACTGAAAGAAATGTCCTAACTGGACCTGATTTCAAAGGCAGATAGAGAAATTAAGCCACAAAAGGAGAAAGTGTAATTTAAATAAGTGGCCCACTGCTTTAAGCGAAACTCTTTTCAATATGCGTCTCTACTGTACATGAATTCTGCACAGTAATCCTCCACATATGCCTATAACCATTCATTTGGAAGTGGCTGAATGGATGTGTGTTGGATATCTCAACCCTGGCGTGGGTGAGAAAAGCGCAGTGTGTGGCACGAGGGAAGAAGCTGTCTGAGTGAGTAAAGAAGTCGAGTTTGTCTTTTCAGCTGTCAGCATCTTTCACTATCTTTTCTTCTCTCTCCAGCTGCCTCTCCTTCTCTTTCCTCCGTCCCACATCTTTGTCTCTCAACGCCTTTTCCCTCGGGGTCATTTTCTCAGTGGCTATATTTTTTGTTTTCTCATTTCTCACCATCATTCTCTCCCTCATTGATATAAATAGCTATCTGCTCTTGTTTTGTCACAGCGTCTGTCTGATTTCGTTTTCCTTGTCTTGATGGCTGCAGCTCTCAGCTTCTTTTTCTATCTCATTAAGTCTCATTGTCATTGTTATCGCTGAGGAAGCCACAGAGCGCGTCACACACAGACTGAGAGTAGCACTACAAATTGGACTAAATGACTCACTCTTGCTTGCTACTCGCTATGCAGACATGTGACACGTTGTCACACAAGTCTGAGTCACTCTACGTGTAAACCAGCTCTAAAATGACATGTAATTTGAGCATGTTTAGTGACAGGGTGACACTTTGGCATTACAGTTTTCTTGAGTCCTTTAGCTTGAGAATGTAGATCACTTGAAACATTACTAAACTATTTCCACATTACTTGTTAGCTGAAAAGAACCGTCAGAGCCCAGAGATGGCTACGGTTAATACAAACGTAATCATGAAAATAATCACTTTCTTAGAGATACTATATTTAAGAATGTTCCCCCTGTCTAATTCATATTTCAAAAAAGAGGGGGGCAGCATATCATCAGAGAAACCACCCACTGCTGCTAACTTTTGCTCTCCACAGCTAGTTAGCTCAGTTAGCCGTGCAGCTAGTGCATCTATTGAATGTGCAGAGTCAGTAAATAGATGCAGGAGCGTGTTCATGTTTATTACTATCTGAACAAAGCAGTTAGGGGCTAGATACTTAGCATGCTAACTTAAGAATATAACACAAGGACATCTTTGACATGATGTCAAAACTTATTTTTAGGCACTTATTTCTTAACATTCTGTTAATAGTATTGGTTAATTTGTTAATGTTTTAAACTAAAATTCTTACACATTTAGCTTTTAGAGAGTAGTACATCCAGTTTAGACAAGTTTAATCACTTCCACTGCACTTGCTGCAATGTTTTTCCATGCGTGCTCTATCCAATTTGTCTACCATGGATTCTTGTTTCACAAAATAATACTCAGTTCATTGTTGCTCAGTCTGAATAGGGGCACATAAAATGTCAGGTACATCTGGACTTTGGCCTTCCATTTAAATATGTATTTGATGTCAGCATAACAATCTAATAATAAAACAGATCTCCATATGAAAATGTCCTTTTCTCTTGCCCTCTCTGCACTGACATCAGAGGTCAGTGCGGGCATTAATTAAGCACTGGAGCTGGCAGAGATTCAGTGTCTCACCCAAGGATGTGTCAACAAGGTAGATGTTTGTTACAGCGAGGTCAGCGGAGGCAGGTTTGCCTGGCAACCCGTGGTGCAATTAGTGCTACTGTGAGTGGTTTGCCTTGATTTTCAGCGGGTAAATAAAATAATAACTATAACATTATTGTGGCAGTGCAGCATAATAAGTGATGTTTTCTGGCAGATTGATTTATTAAACGACCCTCTACAAAGCAGCCTGCTGTGCCATAACAAATATGCTTAGAGGTGGTAATTGGAGAGCAGATGATATGGAAACAGTCGTGTATTCATCGCTGCATCTACCCACACTGACTGACGTAGCTGTAGGCTGCAGATCTGTTTGCATGATCTCGGCGCTTTTCGCTCCGTTTTCCAACAACCACAACAAGTGTCTGCGCTGAATGTCAGGTTGTTGCTGTTGTGGGTAGAGACATTTGCCACTTTAAAGCTGTCTGATACAGTGTGTGGGCTACAGCAGTCTGTCAAGGCTGACTTTCAGCAGTTGGGGAACCGAACAGTCATCTTTTATCCTAAAGCGTTGGATCCAGAAACAGGCCTGGGAACTCTTTGTATGGAGGAAAGATGAAGATTAGGAACTGGAACTCCATATTAATCTCAAAACACGTAAGAAGTTCCAGTCCTGGTATGATGAGAGGGCCCCTGGTGGTCTGCCAAAACTCAATTAGCAATATTTTTTCATTAGAGGACATAAAAAAAGGACTGCCAACTTTCAGTTATGAAAGTCTGTTTCAGAAATGCTGTTTACTGGCAGGGAGAGATTGTTTTCTTCTAGGTCGTTGCCATCTTGGGCACCTGTTACAGCTCCAACTCTGTTTGTACATGACTCCAAATAACTTCATCTTGCTACCTCGCTGTAATTTAATCCATCAGGCAAGAAGAGGAAGGAACTGTTGTTCATTTTGGTGCACCAGTACACCATTTAGGAACACCTAACATTACATTTTACTGTAATTTTCTGAACATACAGTGTACATTTTTCAGCGAGAATAAAATAATATAAGTAAAATACTTTTATAGGCTACATTTTATTAATCTGACATGCTCAATATTAGGTGCACAAGTGCAACCACTTTTATGTTTATCTGCACTTGGCTGCTTTTTAGACACATGTGCGATCAAAATAATTGCACCCTGGAGCCCTGCTTCACACCCTGATATGAAATTAAGGATGTACTGAGATGATCTAAAGGGCTGAGATCAAAGTCTACTGGGACATTTTCATATATAATATGTATTGCTAGTACGGTCAAATGTTTGCCTGGGGAATCGAATTAGTCAAAAATGGCCCGAATGATTGAAACAGTGCAGCGAAAGTACCCACTTGGAGGCCCCTATAGTAGATAAAGCATAAGTGCCCTCTATGGTGCCAGTGGACAAAACTTGGTGGAGTGCTAACTGCACAACTTTCTGTGCACTGATACCCCCCGCATACATGGTGCCCTTTTTTCTTTTTTGCCCTCAAACATCCCGAGTCCACCCCTGCCACGCAGCATTGTTAGCGAGTGCCCCATTGAGCCCAAAAAATATAAAAACAGCAGCCAACAGAAACAACAATTAATGACGAGGCAACATGCAGCAGTGAGTAATCTCAGCAGAGCCGCTTTGAGCTTCAAAAATGGTTGTTTTGTGTCAATTTCAGCCGCCTGTTGTTTCAAAAATATTCCATACTTTGTTAAAACTAAAACCGAAGAGAGTATGTTTAAATCCAACTCGGATTTTCCTCTCAAAGCAAATCAACAAAGACGTCTTCTCCCTAAAGGAAACCCCGCACAAAATTGGAAATCATTGCGGGAAAACCTTTCTTTTTTTTTTTTTTAATGCTCAGCTGTAAAAAACCCCCACAACAAATCGATAATGCCAGGCAATTTAGTTTTCTTAAATGCTTTAACATTCCAGTTATATTGATCTGCTAAGTGGATAAGTGCTCAAGATAATACTCTGGCATCAATGAGTGCACACACATAACTACCTACCACATAAATGATCGGAATGATGTCCAAATCTTTTGAAAATCTGAAAAGTAATAATCTTCATGATGCATCACTTACTCTAACAATCTGTACCCACCAGCTAATAAAATTGAGGGCACCTAAATGAAAGCGAGGGTCACAAGGTGCAGTGGAGAGGTCATGCCTTACACTCTGCGCTAAATTAATTGCTGGGATTAGGTTTCTGCAGTGAATCAGCATCTCCTCTCTCTCTCTCTCTCTCACCCAGTTGTAGCTGCCTCTCTCTCGCCCTCAGATCCTCCAGGACCTTGTCGTAGTGCTCTTTGAAGGCGCTGATGTCGGCGTCCAGGAAAGCCGAAGGGTCCTCCTCCCCCTCCTTCTCCTCCTTCAGCTCGTTCAGACGCTTCTCCAGGAGGTCCACTTGGGGCTGCAGGGCGGCCAGACGAGCCACCTCCTCCTGCCAGGACGAGGAAAGAGGGGGGAAAGGGTCACATCAGGCCTCTGTTGTTGCCATGGAGATTTTGTGGAGAAAAGAAATTTGCTCCTTATGTCTAATGAAAAAATCTGTGGGAAAGTTTTGTGTTTTCATTTTTTAAGGTTCCACTCCATTTACCATGTGCTTAATCAGTTCTATTTTACAGAAATGTTTAAATACACTCCCAACTGTTAATGAACAGGAAGCCAAGCAGGAAATTGGACCAGCTCAGCAAAACTGAATTGTAGCTGTGAAACTATTTCGCCTAAACATCAAATGATACAAAGAGAACAGAAAAATCAGTGCTGCATCAGCACGGAGGAGAGCAGTTGAAAGATTTTTTGCCATACTTTTCAACTTCTAGTTTGTGTTCACCACTGCGGGAAAAAAGCACTTGAAATAAGAATTTAAAAGCCACTTGTTCTGCCAAATGACTGAGGCTAAAGCTAACGGGGAGAACGTTAGCATTTTTAGCAGTTGGTGATCCATGTGGACGACACTGAAATAAAGAGAGGGGTATCATCAACGTACGTTTTACGTGCAGAGCGAGTTAGTCTTAAGATTTTTAATGATACAAAATAAATTTAACATCAAACAGTTTTTTCTTTCTAACATAACCTGCGTTTAGCTGCTTAGCTTACATTGTTGGTCTTTTTAAACAGTAACTTTAACGATAAGCAACAAGAGAAAAGCAAGCAGCAGATTAAAAAGCATGTTTTCATTTCATCCAAATTCAAAAACACAACTGATTTTGTTCTAAAATATTCAGAGACATCTCCGATGTACTCTGGAAGTGTGTTTAATCGATTGTTAAATGCTGATGGTGGTTTGTATCAGATTGCGCTTCAATATTACGTATGTATGCCGCTTTTTAATCGGACTGTGTCCATCAGCCATCACACAGGTGGAACTGAGCAAAAGGTGTTTGAATATGTTCCAGGAGCCTTATCTTTACACTCAGAGACTGACGTTTGTTCTTTAAAGTGGGTTAATCTGCATACATCCACTGACAGCTGTAGAGTTAAATGTTATCAGCTGCCCGTACAGAGTGGCATTATCGGCAAAACGGGCCGTTACAGACTGAGGAGGTGGGCCTGATTAAAAATAACAAGCTGTATGGGTTGTATGTATGGCAGACGTGTAAATTACTGATATCATGAACTTTCATCAGAGCTAAGCAGACCTGGACCCTGAGTCTATAATAAAGTTTTAATGGAGTTACATGTTATGATCACTGCCGTTTCAGTTCACCTTTGAAGTCCATCAGCCTACAGATGGATCAACAGACAGTTCTCTGAGAAACACAGTTCTGTACCATCTCGAAGGCAACAACATGGCGACCATATGTTGGCTCACGAATCCCATTTGTTCTTCCAACGCTGCTCTTATGTCTTGATGCTAATGATGCAGCGTATGTGTATTTAACTCATCTGCATATTTGCATCTTGCTGCTGCCTCTTAATGCACAACCCAACCTTAACCCCAACCCCCGGGGACAAATAAAGTTTTTTGAAATGAATTGAGTTGATGTACCTCATTGTAATACCACAAATAGTCGTACTCTTTTCTGTTTAAACTTTGGACAGCTAGCTGTTTCCCCGTGTTCAGTGTTCATGCTAAGCTAAGCTGGCCAGCTGCTGGCTATAGCATTATATCTCATATCTAGATTTAACATTTGATTCACATTTAACTTTTAGATTTACATTCAACATTTAGATTTAGATTTGGGATCAGAAAACACATTTAACTTTTACCAATGTAAGTCTCAAATGTGAAGAAAATAAGCTTAAACTGAAACTATATTAGTTTGAAAACTGGAGTCAAATTAACAGTGTGGCTCTTTGATATGTTTTTAATAGTATCTGAATAACAATGGGGCTCTGCGGCACAGAGGAATAAGATCTAGGCTTGAGATACACACTCACATTAGATTTGTTAACAATTAGGAAAAATTAAATGTCAAACAATGAATAATGTAATCATAACATAATCATTTCAACTAGAGTTGTTGGTGAGGTGCATGATTGAGCAGCTAAGGCAGGTTAATATTCACTGAACCGTCCTGGAGTGAAGGCTTTGAACGCAGCTCAGTCTTGTCCCCGTAACACACAGTGAGTTAACACTCTTGCCTCAAGCCAAGAGACACACTCCTTATTCATGAGTAATGTTGGAAAACACCAGCATTTATAACCTCGACAGAATACATTTTCATAAGCTAACAGTTGGCGGCATGATTCGCCATGGGGAAGGTCGCTTTAAAAGTTTCAGTAAATATCTTATTTTCTCTGAAGTCTTTCCTGTTTAATATAAAGATGGGAACTCAGAACGTATTTATGTGTGGGAGCGAGTGTGAGTTTCTCCGTTCGTGTCTACGTGTGGGCAAGTGGAAAATGCGTGGGTGCACATCTGAGGGAAACCTTGTTTGTGTGAATTTGTTTGCAGGGGCAGCTATATCTTCGAAGAAAAATCAAATTTCAGAACTCCTCGATCTCTTTTTTTATCCCCCAGTTTTATCTGTTAATTTCTCTCTCCTCCTCCTTCCTTTGCCTATTATTATTTCTATCTCTCTTTTAAAGTTGCCATTTCCCCATCCCCCCCTATTTTCACTCCCTTACGTCTGCAGAGTTTGCTCCTCTCTATACCTTCCTGCCTTAAATCCTTTCCATCACTATAATTACACCTCTCCTTCTCCCACTCTCCTTTTAGAAGTTTGTTTTTCCAGAAGTGCCTGACACTTCTACTTCTATTGTTTTTAATGTGATTGAAATTAACCTGCTTGTGTGTGTTTTATGAAGGTCAATACACCTGCTCTTTAAGTAGCCCACTTATTTATAGACACATTTGGTTTAAAGCAGTGTTCTCAAAGTCACACTGTGGGTCCTCGATCTCAAATTGACACCGTTAAAAGAATGCCTTATTACCTATTAGTGGTTTCTTTTGGCAGTGTGTTGAAAAAAATACAGTGGGTTACTTTGAAACTGAACAAAACTCAAAAGCAAGTCTGGAGTTATTAGTTATCAGGAAGTGCAAGCCATACTGAATCAAAAAATATATGTATCGTGGTTTTGCCTGAGGACTTCACTGAGAAATGACAAGAAGGACACACAACCTGACCCTCCTACGCCCCACAGTTTAAAGGAATAGCTGGACATTTTCAGAAATACTAGATTTCACTTTCTTGCCAAAAGTCAGCTGAGAAGATTGATACCACTCATGTATGCATGAAGCTAGAGCCAGGAGACTAGCTTAGCATAGCATAGCAACTAGGCTAAGACAAAACAGCTAGCCTGGCTCTGTCCAAAGTTCTAAAAATTCAATAAACAGCAGCTTTAAATCGTATTTACTTGCACATTACTTCTGGTATGTTTTGTCTGTACACCAAAAGAAAAACAGAGACATGCTAGGATGTCCACATGGCTCTGCTGAGCTAATCTGCTGCTGGCTCAACTAGCTATTTAGCACAAAGACAACTGACACAAAAACTTTGCATAGTTTCTACCCAAACGTAACACTTTCGTGGCTGTAGTATCTTAACTAGCACCTGTTTTTGGTAAGAGCAGGTGTGTTTTCGAGGGACAGATTGGAAAATGAGGGAGAAGTACATTTCATTTAGTCTGTGTTGGATGAATAAATAACACTCAAATACTTACAGAAAAGAGCTGTGACAAACAGATGCATGAAAAGAGAAGCCCAACAAATAAACATATGATATGATGAAGAAAATGGCGCAGAAAAATAATATACAGCAAAAAACAAATGGACTTCATGTTTATGATAAAAAAATACAGAATGCACATGTAAAAGTGGCCTTACGTACTGTTTATAATGGATAACCCTGGAAAAGTTTGGACACAAAAACTCTTTGTTTGACTCACTCGGCATCGGTCCAGCTGCACTCTGAGCGGTTCTGGTTCAGATGCCGGAGGCGCCTGGACTTTGAGCCAGTTCTCACTGTTGTCCACAGCCTGCTCACACTGCTCATACAAGCTGTAAAAGGCCAGTACCTGCAGGACACACACACACACACACACAACACAATGTGAATAAAAGGTGGAGAAAAGCCTCCGTTGGATTCCCACAAAGACACGAGCAGAACGCCCACGCAACATCTGTCTTCTCTCATCAAACTCTTTGCTAGTTTGCAGTTGAGCCGCATGAGAGCGACTGAAAATTCACACTGAAATTCTCATTCTATACCAGATGGTTATTTTGTCCTTTCGGGACTACATACAGTAAAAACTGTGCTTTTCATCTGCCTGTTGAAAACCATAAGTGACAATATGACGTGCATAATGTGTTTGTAATAGAAAAACAAAACAGAAACATGGTTATATAGAGCGTGGCATCCACAATATATGAAAAAATCTGAACCTGAATTCCCATTAATTTCTCCATAGGAAGATTTTAACCACAGACCATTTAATTTAATTTAATGCATAGTCATATTTTTAATAATGCACTAGGTCAGAGGGTTCTTAGTATAATTTGCAGCGTTAGTTATTTCTTTGAGTTCCAAGCAAAATTGTCACTGTGACTAAATTATCTCAAATTGAATCAAATCGTTATCATTGTCATATTCTTTATGTAGAATGGCCCAATTTCAGATAACCACTTATAACTGTCATGGTTTGGGTTTTTGTTTTACTTTCCACTTCCTGTCTTTGTCCTTTTCCCGCCCTTTTTCTCCGCACACAGTCACGGTTTGGGGTTTTTGGTTTAGTTGTGGCCTGTTATATTTTGCAGATTCCTATTCTTGTGTAACATGTTTTACTTCCCACTTCCTGTCTTTGTCTTTTTCCTGCCCTTTTCTTTGTACAACTGTGTTTCATTAGTTAATCAGTTCCTGTGTTTGGGTCATTTTTTGAACATAACTATATCTCTAGATTATAATTAGTAATACATTCATTTGCAAGCATTATTAATGTGGCAGCTGGTAAAGGGGGGTAATCTCAACAACTTTATATCCTACCAAGTAGCTCAATCCAGGTGTAGATCATTAATCATTAGTTGATTTTATACACAGTACCACATAATTGTACTCAAGTAGATGTCGTTAGTCGCTAGTCTGTAATCATGAAAATTAAAGGAGCTGGTCTGAGTGGTTTCAGAGCTACTCAGAGCAAGTCCCTCAGAGTTGTGGAAATCCAATAACTATGTAGCCTTCATAGTTATCATTAAAGTTAAGCACAAGATGACACAACATTGAACTTGATGAGACAGCTAAATTGCAGTCTGCTGTGGTTATGGCCTGTCATTAATGAGAGATGGGGTAGACATGTGCAGTACATGTGTGGGTACCTTTGCCTGGTAAGCCAGCCACGCCAGCCTGTCTGACAACAGGGCACAAAATCCCACCCAGCGCTGGTTCAGCTGCTCCGCCGCCTGGGCAATGTCATCAGCACGACTCCCCTCTGGAGGGGGCAGACAGAGAAAGAGAGGGGGCTGTCACACACAGACACACATACACGGTAATAATTCACACGGGCACGACTGGTCTCTCTGTTGGGGGACGGACATAAATACACACTATCCATGCACACAAAATGTGGGGAATGTCATCTGTAGGAGAGGTGACGCGAGTCATCAATATTCTGAACAAAATATGAGCTCTGAAAAGCTGTTGCCCACTGAGCACACACGTCTCGCTGTGCATCACACTCGCGGCTGACTGGCTTTTTTTTTTTTTTTTTAAATGCAAATAGCCAATTTAAAGTGCACGTAAAAACTCCAGTTCCCAGAAAATGAAAAACCTCCAAGAGGTTCCAGGAGGGAAAAATCAATGCTAAAGTTGTACAAAGACGGATTCACACTCCTGTCTCTAAAAGGGCACACTGGACCCCATTGGCTGGATGATAATTGGACTTGGAGGAGCAGCATCCTGGCTCACATGTCTCATCTGGCACGCAAACGGGCTCAAGATTGCTCCTTCTTCCCGTATTCGTGCCCCAATTATGTCCTGCTTCCATTTACATGTAACGAACCTGGCTGATGCTGTTTTCCATCACAGCTCGCAAAGGAAACATCAGCACAAGCTTGATAATGGATAAGCGCCATTATATGTGACCCAGGAAGCGAAGGAGGTCGAGGTTAAAGACAGAGTGCACAATAGATGCTCTTCTACGGTACATTTTCTCTTTTTGTCAATAAACCAAGATGAAAAGCCAGACAATGAACTTTTTTTTTAATGCCCATTCTGAATGACACAGAGTTTAAGTCTGTGCAGTCAATTAACTTGGCTTAGCACAACAACTGGAAGTAGGGGGAAACAGCAGCCACCCCCAAAAGCTCACAAATTAACATTATATCTTGTCTGTATAAAAAAGTGCACGTTGTGGTTTTTACGTGGGGTTATGTGCTGGACATAGTCAGGCTGGCCGTTTCTTTTATGTTTCTCCCACTTTTTATGCTAAGCTAAGCTAGCCAGTTGCAATGTGAGATCTTCTCCCCTAGCTCTGACGAACTACTCCTTTAAAGGATGCAATATGTAAGAAATAGCCCCATGTTAAACTCCAAACTGTTAGGAGCAGCATATCACCAGAGTAACTGCTAACTGCAGCTAACTTTCTGTCAATAATGTATCCAATTTCTTTATGTTTTAAACTAAGAATACATGCATGTTGCAACTTTAAAGGCACATATGATAGATGTGGGCTGATTAGAAGTAACAGTTATATCTGTTAATATAATCTGTTAACTATGATAAAAATATAGAATAACTCCAGTCTCATCCTTTGTTTGTTTGATTTAAAGTGCTTGAGTCATGGTGTCATGTTCATGGAGCTGTATTCATTAAGATTCCTCCAGGGCTGAACCACATTGCTTCACATCATGTGGCAGTAAGTTATGTAATGTCCTGGCATGTGTTGCTTGAATGGTGTTAAGAGCCGGAATGAATGAAAAAAAAAGTATAAATTGAGTGTTTCTGTGCTTTCAGAAGCCCCAACAATTGCACAAGGACAGAGAGGAGAGGACGGACGAGAAGAAACATCTCTCTCTGTCTGTTCCTCTCTCTATCAGTGTTTCTATGGAGACAAGGCGAGAGGGTGGGACAGGTGGAGGCGTTGCCATGGGGACAGACAGGGTGTGCGTGCATGTGTTTGTATGCATGTGAATGAGTGTGTGTGTGTGTATGTGTGTGTGTGCGAGCGTGCACGTTACCCTGCTCGACCAGGGTCTGCGCCGTGCGCGTCGCCTCCTGAAGCTTTCGGTACTTCTCCGGCCGCTCTCGCTCTATCGCCTATGGCAAAGAGAGAAGGAGAGGTGGTGAGGGAGAGCAAGAGACAGGAAGTTAAAGGACAGGAGACAGACAAGGAGAGGCAGTGGAGACACCAGGAGAATTATTATTTATTACCAACTCCCTCCAAAAATCAATGTCTAATACTTCCACGGAATATGAGGTCCTGTAGCTTTCATCCACCTCTGATCTTATTCCTGCGGCGACATTTAGGACAACCTGAGCCTGTCTGGTCTAATATGGTCTGGTTTGAGGATAACGGAGGGGCCATTCATCATTTTAAAGTGGGGAGGTTTTAATATTACAGCAGGAAATTGTTTCTATTTTTGGTAAAAGGAATAGTTCAACCAATATAGGCGAGGTAAAAGAACAACAGAGTCATGTTAGACTCAACAAATCTCCACAATTCATGAAGGATTTTAACATTTAAACCTTCCTGTAAAGGGAAGGCAACAAGACTTTTATTTTGAAAACACTCAAAGCAGCTTCAGATTGTTTCAGGAGAAAGACAACCTAGAATATCTGGATTAAATGATGTGGAAGTTGACACTGTTTCAAGAAAAAAAGTAAGCACACATGAGGTTTCGAGTTTGCATTAAGTGGGGAACGGAGAACATTCTAAATAAAGGCCCGCCTCTTATATAACCCTAAATAAAAGCTGGTTCTCTCCTGAGCCGTTTCCCCCTGCTCCCAGCCTTTGTTCTGTTTAACCGTCTCCTAAGAATTACACAAATGAGACATAATGTGTTAGTTAAATATAATGCGTGAGCTTAAAGGCCTTTGCAAACCCAGTCTGTTTTATTCGCATGCATTTTTTTCCACAAACAAATAAAATACCAGTCGCCCATCCACTCCTGAAAACAAGACAAGCATCGGTCGGCCTTTATGAAATGATTTAGCCTCAACTTTCCCCTGCAGTCGAGAGATCCGACGCCTTTATCCTGTGAATGGGATCAAATCCAGACTGACTTTGCCTCCTGATGTGCTGTTCTGGAAGCATTTGACGCCGTTTCTTATATAAGATGCTGCAGAGCGCCGAGCTGACAGATAAAGCCGAAGAGGCAAGCAACATCAGAGGCGCTGTCGAACAATATGTTTACATACATTTAATCGGTTTGCATTTGTTACCATGCACCATTTGTGATGCCAGGAGTTGTGTTTACATCTCGCTCACAAACGGTGCTTAAAGGATTCACACATTGTTTACGCGGGTCGTGGCGTTGAACTCATGTATTATGAATGATCTGTTAGTTATTGTAAAGGCTGGTTTACAGTCACACCAGTTTGTGTTGGGCTTAATCTACAGCCTAAGTTGTTTATCGTGAGCCACCATGCAGCAGCATTGTGCGAGCATTATCTACTCAGCAGCGTTTTCTTATTCATTATGAGCGTTTTCATACGAGTGGATGTACCGTATATAAATTATCTGATGCCTCTAATTTAACACTGGAGCAATTGGCGGTGATTTGTGTCTATAACAAGGCTGGGTTGAACAGATGTAATGTGCTGAGTGAGTTATTATGGTGTTTAAATTTAATGTTAATGTTAATTCTGAGGAAATGTCATTATTCTTAATTTGGTTCATGTAAAGCCGGTCGAACTAATACATTTTATTATTTTAGACGAGTGGATGAATTGCTGTGCGTAGAGTGAAAGGTGTCACTGCGAATGATGACGCCACTGAGTATTTTCACTAACTCTGCAGTTCCGCTCCACTTTTTAGCCGCTTTCAGCCATTTGTTTTGGTTTTATGGCCCAGAACTTCACTGCTTTGGTTGACTCGCACCGCTCTCGTCTACCTCAAGATAACGATTTTTACTGTAAAAGTTTCAAAAACCCAGGGTACACCACTTGCCTGGCACAGAACCAGTGTTGCTAACTTAGATTTAATGATTTCTAACACCCCTTTTGTGACTTGTGACAACTTTTTGGACAGGCTTTCCTCTCACCGCATGGGCTGACTGCAAACCTAAGCACCAGTCACTAATCCCCGATTGACGACATCCACACACCAGCCATTTTCCTCTGACGTCACGCACAGGGTGGGAAGCTCAACTGTGCTACTTCTGCGTTCCAGCTTCCTCAGACATACATCAGCGCTGCCCTGTATGCATAATCACAGTTCAGAATGTCCTCACGGGTGTGATTGCTGGATTGAAAACTAAAATTCAATCCGTTTCTAACTGTGTGATGGAACCTTGTTATTTCATCGTCACAGGTCTCGGCAGATTAGGCTCCACGGGGCGTCACACACTCTCACACCCGCTCTCACTCGCGCACAGCGTTTTTACCTGCACTTTGTCATGCAGCTCCTGGATGCTACCGTCTTTGCGGGAGACGGAGAACTCGGGGCTCTGTAGGATGGCTTCGCCGCGAGTCATGTAGCTGTGGACCTCTGTGAAGTCCACGTCAAACCTGAGGGGACACACACACACACACACACACACACACACCATACATGTACTTGACAATGTTACCTGTGCTGCACACAAAATACACTTCCAACATGGCATCCATTAATGTTAGTTATTTCAGTGAGCTACGTATAAATCCACATGAATTAATGAAAACTACTCAAGGGGACATTTTATTCTAACATTACAGCCTAAAAATGACACATTTAAAGTTATCTAAGCCATCACTAAAGACTTAGATACCTGCAGTGGTGGAAGCATTCTGATCTATCACTGAAGAGAGCAGAGTCCAGAGGCTTAGTATTATACTGAAGCAGTAGGGTCTAAAATATTCTGACTTTAGCGACTGCAGTAGTTGGTGCTAATATCGCAGGTAGTGCTGAGATGATGAAATACGATGCTGCAAACTCAGTTTGACTAACGGATCCATGAGGTTAAAGGCTCTCTAGAAGCCAAAAACTCCAAAGTGGTTTCTAATAACCTGAGACGGATTTAATTACTGTGGCCATCCTTGCATGCGTTTGATTGGCCAACACAAAATCCTGCCAGATGACAGATTTTATTCATTTTTTCGCAAAAAAAACACTTGATCCTACATTTCCCATAATCCAGCTAAATTGCTTCTTTTTTCGTTCGCCTGGTAAACACTCACATCTTTCAAACTCCATTCCTCCAATTTGTACAAAAAGGCTTTCAAGTCTTCAAACAGAACCTGAGGTAACCCTGATGACGGCGCTCAGACGTCCTCGGTAACTCATGCAACACTGTGCAACTGTTTTCACCGGGCGACTAGAACTCCTGATGAGTAAGCTGGACTTTATATGTCAAATCTGTGCAGTGCCACTTTAAATAAAAGCACTGAAAGCTTCATTTTTAATGTATTGCTTTAAGTATTATAAAAGTGCAATGATACAGCAATAGCTTTGAGCAAAGTAAAGTAAAGCAAGTAAAATGTGTCAATATCTGCACTCGTGATAAAGTAAAATCCTCAGCTGACTGAAATGTATTCTTAAATTTAATAAAAATAAATAAATCCAAACCCACTTCCTGTTCATGACGCACCCATTCTGAGTACCTATTAGCACAGCACAGATAATTTTGTTGCTTGAACAGATACAGATAAGTGTGCACTCGCTCGTCCCAAGGTCACTAAAATGTTCATATCGTATGCTGATCTTGAGCTTTGCGTGCAAGTCCTCGGTCTAGAAAGTGACTGGAACTGAAAAATGAGCAAACCACATGAAAAATAACACATTGATTGGTGAACTTTAAAAGGTGAACATTGTTTTCACACCTTTGGACGGAGCCAAGCCGGCTGTTACTGCTTCTACTTTTAATCTTCATACTGAGCTAAACTCAGGTAACGCCCCACTCCTTCTGGGGGTTTGCCTAGATTCCACTGCAAACACGACCTTTGACCAGATACATTACGCAACATTTTTTCTCAAGCTTTAGTTATGGTAGTTTAGTTTAAAATGTTCTTCCCTCAAACTACATGTAGCGTACAGAGATGAGATTGGTATCCATTTTCTGAGCTTAATTTGAGTAAGTCTATTTCCCAAAATGCAGAAGAACCCCTTGATTTTTTTATGTAAATTCTTGGTTTTGAAATTGTCTTTTTGACAATTTGAAAATACTCTACAGTATAAAGTACCACAAATTGGAAATACTCAAGTAAAGCAGAAGTTCCTAAAACTGTATTTAAGTTTTTGGATAAATGCACTGAGTGACTTCCCACCACCGCGCAACAGCTCAGGTTACTCGCTGCTCTACACACTCTATGAGATGACTTTCAGAATTTCCTACTTCACTACGATCATAGCTGGACTCCATTATCACGATCACAGATACTCATTATCAGTATCTGCAGCGTTTCATCACCTACCTGCTGAGAAAGGACAGCAGAAAGGGGTGCATGAAACTGAACATTCACACAAGTTAGAGAAGAGGCTTTTGATGTTATGAAACTAATTATAATTCAAAGGAGACCTCACACGGGCAGCACACGCACACACACACACACCTCTTCCTGAGTTCAGAATCCACCACGACTTGTCTCTTCTTCTGTGGTGGCGGCGACTCTCGGGTCTGGCGCATGGCTGACACCTTCTCCCTCGTCGTCACCTTGGTAACGGTCGCCGTGACAGAGTGGGTCAGCTCGGACTGCTGGGCCGCACTGGCGGCGGTGGAGAGCTGAGGGTGCACACACACATCAACACGCACAAAATAAATTCAGGCAAGCTGCACGCAACAGCCGGGCGCTGCATCAGTTTACAAGGATCTGTCAAAATCATACAGATCCCAAATCACCACTTAACACACTCTCACATCTGTCGGAGTGCACACGCACACACACACACACACACACACTCAGAGGGCAACGGTGTCCTTGAGAGGCGACGAGTCAAAGATCTCTTACATCAATCACACATTACCGCAACAAAAATACAAGCAAGGGTGTGTTCTGTGATGAGTGTGCGTGTGTGTGTGTGTGTCAGTGAGTGTGTATAAGCACTCAGACAGCTGTGAGATGCTGGCAGATTTGGGATTTCTGTGACAACTCTGACAGATTGTAACTGCACAACAAGAAGAGTGGGAATTAGAGATGCTGTTTTTTAAAAAAGGTGTGCGCTGATTCTCATTCTGAGCACTGTTTTTTTTTTTTCTGATCAACTGTGTGTGTGTGTGTGTGTGTGTGTGTGTGTGTGTGTGTGTGTGTGCATGTGTGTGTGCGCGCGCAGGTTTGTTTCAGCGGGGATGAGCCTACTGACAGTTAAGGAGCGAGTTCAACTACTGGGATAGCCTTGCTACCATGGAAACGTGTGTGTGTGTGTGTGTGCTGCTGAAGTGATGGAGTGTGTGTGTGTGTGTGTGTGTGTGTGTGTGCGTGTGCGTGCGTGTGCCTACAGAGGTCAACCTGCTAATTAGCTGACTGATTATAATGGACAAGTAATCGAGAGACGGACAGAGGGAGAGCGGAAGACAGATGGTGTAAGTACTCCAGCACATATTTGTTTTTGGTTAATTGTTTATCGTGTTATATTTGCTTAAATACTAATTATAAAAGCGGGCACGTTCGCCCAGGTAAGCTTTATTTTGTTGGCTTATTAGTCCTCAAACACAGCTGGATATATTTGGATTTAACAGTGCCCCCGGGTGAAGGAGTTAAGGAACAACATGGTGCTCAATAAGATGCAGAGAAGTCTGCAAAAGTTTGGACTGAAACAAAATCTGAAGCATATAACATCTTGTAGTTGATGTAAAGTTGGTAAAGGGCTGGATGTCGCAACCTATCTTTAAATAAACACACATTCAACGCTCTTCCTGCCTCCTGGACACGTGGAGTGCAACTTTGGGTTTAAACTGGTAAAAAGTGCGTCTACAGATGGACAAATAAGTGCAACCAGTGTGACCAGTAACTTTAAGATCAGTAAGTGAGTGTATGTACGTGTGTATGTACATCTTTAGCATATAAATCAAAGGATAAATTCACCACGAAGCAGTCATTATCTGCTCACCCCCATGCCGGTGGAAGGTCGGGTGAAGTTTCATAGTCCACATAAATTTCTGTAGCTGCACAGCAAAACAGTGTCAAAGCATTCTCCCAAACAACTGGAGTAGATGGGGACTTGTTTTAAAATGTAAGAAAAACAAAATGAAAAAACACAAAATGGCTCCATAATCCAAGTTTTGGCAATCGCTGAGATCCAAAAACTGATTTGAAAAGATGTTTGTCTGAGCAGCTACAGTGAAGATTTCACTTTCAAAAGGGCAAAAAACGTCTTTTCAAAACAATTTGGGATCTCAGGGCTTCCAGAGACTTGGATTACACCAGCTTTACGTTGTAAAACAATTCCCCATCTGCCTCAGTTGTGTCGGATAATGCTGCAACTCTGCTTTGCTGTGAAGCTCAAGAAATCTTTGGTCAACTACCAAACTTTACGTCGGCATCAGGGCGAGCAGATAACGACCAAATTTTCCTTTAAATCTTCAAAAGAAATAAAAAAATATATAGTTTAACTTTTGCAAAAGGCTCAGTAATTCCCTCAAACACCTGGGCACTGTAATTTTTAACACCTGTTACTCAAACTAGAGGAAATGGTGCAATCATTAGTGGACCATTTTTCTGTGTTTTCCACTCTTCTGTCCTGCTTTTGACCTCACACCTTGTGTTCAAAGGAGAAGTTTGACTTTTCCTAAAAGAGAAAGTGCTGCCTGAGTGGAAGCACTTCAGGACACAAAAGGTTCTTTTATAAACTTATAAATAATTCCAATAATTTACTCGACGCCCAGCGTGAAACTCTCCAGAGGGCTTAAAGGAGGAAACATTACAGGGCAGCATCTTTATCTGCAAAATCAACGGCACTATGTCTTCATCTCATCGCCCGCCAGTGAGCACGTCAGCTTTAAAAGCACAAATGTGACAACGGAGATAAAGACAGAGAGGATTGTGGCGTTACAGGCGTGAGGGAACAGCGGGGGGGGAGAGCAATCGAACGTCTTCAGAAAAGCGCTCACGGAGAGTGATAACTGTATGACGGTGATGACTGAAAGCGCCTCCTTCATCAGTGTGTGTTGGCTCGCACAAGTGTCGGTCCTGATTCCATCTTTGCCTCCTCGATATTCCCCACTACTGTGTCACATGAACCTCTCTGGGTGTTCGATGACCTCCGTCGCCCGGTCAATCCATCGATTTTCTCCGTCCCTCGGACCAAACATTTGCAACTGCCGGGACTGAGTTTCATCACGGTTGCATTCTTACAGCGGGACAAATGTGAGCTCAGTGCGTGCGGATGCTACAAGGATTTCATCTTGTACAGCTCCGAACCAAAAACAGACCAGTTTTGCAAACCAGTAAGAGAACACTGGCTGTTTTTTTTTTTTCAAACCGCTATATTTTAATCAGTGTTTCCTTTTTTTAATCTTAGTCCCCGAGTCGCGACTTCCTGCTGGTTTTCATTCCACTGCCTAATCACGCACTCTGATTAAGACCCGGGACACCGAGTGAATGAAATGAAGTGCAATCAGTTCGTTGTCAGGACGGAGAAACAGCCCAGCCTCTCAGAGTCGAGGCCTAAAGCTGACAGACTCTAACCTGGTCGCACTAAAGGCCGAAGCAAAAAGCATAGTTTTGGTTTGCTACGCTTACTTTACCTGATATGTTTCGCGATGTTTATTTTGAAAGGAATGGTTTAACCTTTATGGGGAATATGAGTATCTACTTTTTCGTCGATTAGCTTTGCTTAGCTTGAAGACTGGAAATGGGGGGGAATAAGTTTTGAAGTTTATTTTGAGTTTCAATCTGCATTCACTCATCAAGTTGTTTTTACGGGAACTGGGCTGCAACTATTTCTCGGCGGGGTGCAGTGACCTCTGCTGGCTGCCTGGCAAACTCATGGTGACGAGCAGTATTGTGAAAGTTGCTTAAAAATACTTTTGTTGTGTGGGGAATATGATTAGTGGCGATGGTTACTTTAAAGGAATAGGTTACCTTTTGGGGGGAATTACATATCCTCCTTTTTGCCTATTAGATTAGCTTAGCATAGAGGCCGAAAATATTGGAAATTGGTAGCCAGTTTTAAAGTTATTTCAAGTTTCAAGTTCACTAATTAACACACTATATCCCCTTTTATTCTTTACAGAACAACAAGTTGTTTTATTGAAACTTTGCTGGAACTATTTGTTGGCGGGCTGCGGTGACCTCTGCTGGTTGCCTGGCAAACTAAACATGGCGGGTTAACAAGGAGCCAGCTTACAGTTTGGAGGGATTTACTGGCTATCAATCACAGCAGTTAACTTTAAACTCAACTCCTCAACCTCGACGTAGGCTTCCCAGTTGCTACAGTTAGCATGCTAGCTCTAAGAAGCCATATAAGTGCACTCTGGAGTTAACGGGAGCAGGGGCGAACTCAGGCCGGGAATGTGACGTCAGTCTGATGGACTTTAGCAGCTCAGTGTTGTGGTTTCTGGTTTAGGACACCATGACACCTGTATCAACCTGGAACATATGATAAATCACAGGTGAGCCTGTGTGGTTCACCTGCGAGCTGCTCATCTCCAGACTCTGGATCAGTCGGTCCCAGCGCTGGGCGAAGCTGTCCAGTCTGGCCTCCAGTTTGCTGGCCACCTCTTTGTTCTTGACGCTGGACAGCAGGTCCTGACTCATGGAGCACAGCTTGTCCATGGTGGGACGCTTCACCTCCAGCTCCGCCTTCACCGTCTGGTGAAACATGCATAGAAAGACAAACACACACACACACACACATTAGATATGCTTCTTTTTTTAAGTTCATCCTTCTCGCTGAAAAAAAAAGCAGATCGGTTGACTCACAGCGAGACGGCGGAGGCAGGCCACCATCTCTGCCTGGTCCTTCAAGTTGGAGGTCTTTATGGAGCGAACCAGCTCCTCCTTCTGAGTCAGCCAGGAGTCAAATAAACACTGTGAGGAGAGGAGAGGAGAGGAGAGCAGAGGAAACAAGGAAAGGAGAGGGCAGATGAGGAAACAAGTGGACAGAGCAAAGAAAAGGAAAGGAAAGGAGATAAACAGAGAGTACAGGCGGTGAGAAGAGAGTGAAAGGGATGGAAAGAAAAGAAGAGGACAGGAGAGAGGAAAAAAAGCATGGAGCAAGAGGAGAAAAAGAGAGGAGGATATGATATGAAAAGAAGTGGGGAGGAGAGACACGAGGAGACAAGATTAGGGGAAAGGAAGAAGAAGACGAGGAAAGGAGAGAAAAGAGGAAGGTGAGGAGAGATACATAGAAATAGAAAGAGAAGAGCGGAAAAGGTGGACGGAGAAGAGAGGGCAAACGAGGAGGCAGAAGGAGAGAGAAACGTTAGGATGTGGAAGGAGGTGCACTTGAAGCCGTTGTCTGGTGTTGCCACAGGCAGCTCCTGACTGCAGCCTCCTCCTCCTCGGGCCGATTGTCTCTGACAGCATCGCTGCCTCCGCCCGGGATCGCTACGTAACTATTTCTGTTATCAGCGTACGGACGGTTCATCTGCAGCCGGAGCCCGCGGTGCTACTTGAACAAGCATTTAGTCAGAGAACGTGGGGGAAATAATTTAATTCAATGTATTTCCTGATGTTTTGAATAATTAACCAAATTAAATGTGGTTCTTATGGATGTCTGGGAGCCATCGCAGCCGACGATCCCTCATTACAAACCACATTGGAGAGAGGTTGTTTCACGATGAAGCCGTACTTATGTGAGCAATCACACTTCATTAAATGGGCCCCTGATGCCTTTAGTCACTTATCTGGTCGCATTAAGCGGAGGTACAATGTAAATATATACGGTATGCACGAGGACTTCTAAAAGGTAAGGCTCCAGCAAACAAACACAAAATGATCTTCATTATGGTGTTACTGGATAAAAAATATCAGCCGAACAACCTCTTATAATGCCACTAATTTGTGCCTCTAAACAATAAAAAACAACACTTATACGACGCCAGCGCGAGAGCCTTAAGACGTCTTCAAACAAAGGGGCGACGACGACCCCCCCCCCCCCCGGGCGGCAATGCAA
>OMLP01020265.1:17090-27693 GCA_900302685.1 Spondyliosoma cantharus
GAATAGCAATCAACGGCAATTAAAAGCCTGATTAACTTAGCATTTTGTCGATTCCCCGATACTTTGTGTAGCTCTCAAATAAGGAAGTAAGGAGTATTTTTGTCTGCGGAGCAAATGCAAAACGGGCCGGTGCGTACAGCACCGCGGCTTAAATGACTGTGTTTGATTGAGAAAAAAAAAACCATTGCGTTTGGTACCTAATGAATCCCACGGTGTTCATCTTAATGAGGAATCAGGAGTTCTGTGTGGGTGGCATCTCTCTCTCTCTCTCTCTCACCTTCCCATCCTGATTGCTACTTATCTGGGTCATCTCGGTGTGTTTTAATCACCGCTGGGTTGCCACAGACCCAGTTAGGTGATGAGGCCCACTTCGTTAGTCCTGCTGCAATTATCATTGTTCGTGCTCAGCTGCAGCTGCCCCAGTTCAATATTCACAAGATGCTTTTTTTTTTTTTTTTTTTTTTTTAACCTAGATCCTTTTTAGCCCTTTGATGCGTTCAACAACTTTATGGGAGCAGTTTTGACCTTTTAATTTCGAGTGCGCTTCAGTGAATCCATTAGACGGGATTGATCTCCATCCCTGTTGATTTCCCAGATGAGTTAAGGTGCGACAGCGAGCCGGCGCTGATTTCTGACGGTGCGGATGGATGTAGTATGTCTTTGGTTTGGTCCACATGAGACGGCAACACGCAGAGGAAGCCGCGTGCTCGCAATCCAGTTGTAATTCTCTCCGCTCCTCCTGAGCTCACGCTGCTCTCTGTTTAAAAAAAAAGAAAAAAAAAAGTGACAAGCTGCAGATTTCTCTCAGCAGGCCTGCCAGCAGCGTGCATCCTAATTATTTGATTACCCAAGACAAACTTAGGGAAAAAAAAAAAAAAGAAAAAGAAAAATAGGAAATTGGTTCTTAAACACAGAGGAAATGTCTCGGAGCCGGGCATTAAAACAGCACATGTGCGGGTCAGACGTCGCTGTCATTTTGCTCCTCGGGCTTCACTGTTTGCCTTCCTGTTCCCTTTCTATAAATACAGCTTGTTACTGTCAGCAGGCATTTTCAATTCGGAGTAGATCATTACCATGACCACCACACCGGATCGATCATGGATCCTGTGACAATGAAGAGATTCTTTCTTTCTTTCTTTCTTTCTTTCTTTTTTTTTTTTGCAAATATTCGTGGATCAAGTTAGGTTCGGCAGGAGGTAGAGAAAAAATATATTTATATATTTATAAGAATTTCATTGAACTGATGCCTTGTGACAGTAGAGCCTTTGGATCTTTGAATCCTTTGAGGTGAGAAACCTACAAATATTTAGAATATTTTCCTAAATATCATATTTGATTTAAATATGAACTTTTCACCATGTCATTGCAGCTGCACTTAAATGGTGGATCATATAACATCAGTAGAATAAGAAAGGGTTTATTCGTATTGATGAACCAACAATTATAAGAATTATAAGCCCAACTTTCTGGTTCCCTTTAGGTTTGTGGCCCGTTTTCGCCTATTTTAGCTCACTGTTTTGGTATCGTGCCACACAATCTTTGCTCACTTCATCCTAATTTCTCGCAGCAGCCGACACGCGTTTCTGCTAAATGGTCTCCTCAGCTCAGATAATAATTGAGATGACTGCACAGAGCAGAAGACAACACCCTGCAGCCACCTGACAAAAGCTACAGAAGCACCCGCTGCCGTACCACCAGACTACAGAGCAGCTGCTCTCCTCAAGCTGTGAGATTCATCCCGTTTTTTTGTTTAACTTTCTGTGATGAAACTGAAAATCGCTTCAGCTCAATTTCATTTTGGAAACCTGGCATTGTTAAATAGATAAGTAGATGGAACCTTGTATAAACCGACTGTTCACAACATGTCCAGTCCTAGTTTGTCAACATAGTGGAGCGTTAAGCAGCTAAAGGGCCTGACATATCGCACAGGAGTCGGTGGAGACCAAAACAGAGCCAAAAGAAGAGGGAATGTCACGTTCATCGGTTATTGAGAAACACAATTTCACATAAATGATATCATAAGTTTGTGCCTGCCGAATGTGTAAATCATGGACGTATGATGAGAACTTGATAGAGCGCTGATGGTGGGCCCTGTTCAGTCACATACAAGCTGCTCAGTGGTGCATGAAGCCACTAGAGTTTGAACTTATCCAAATCATTTGTTTCTTTAAGGCTTCAACAGTTACTTTTTGGTCGGTTGCAGCCTGTGGGGAAAGAGTCGCTTTGGTCCGCTGTGCATGACGTGAAAATGCAATTACCACAATTTAGCTACTATGTCAAATTGTCTTCAGAAGCTCTTCCCAGGGGCTTGTTGTAAATAGGCAACTGTTACTATAGCTGACATGCCAGCATAACTCATAAGCAGATGCCATATCTGTGAAAGAAAGAAGATGACAAAAGTTGTCCAGAGAATCAACATTCTTTGATTGTTTTATTTTGAAGATCGACCGATAAATCTTAATCAGGTGACAATTTGCAAGATTGTGTTTTCAGTTGTTCAACTTCCCCCCCAATTGTCCAAAAAAATTCATAAATGCACCTTTAACAAAAATGTGTTTTGTCTAGGTAGGAAATTCTCAGAAACTGTAGTATTAGCAGTTATGACATTCACAGTCTGAACCTTTCCATGAGTATTTGACACTTTATTAAAGGTTATGTCATAGTTGCAGTATTTCCCACAGCACATGAAGGCAGCATAGCTCCATCGTCCTCTCTCCATCTGCTTCCTCGTCTTCTACCCTGACACCGTGCCTCTGTCTGTATGTGGGAGGGTGTTGATGCAGAATTAGTGTGTTAAGGCCACTCTTCCTCAATGTGCTCTCATTCTGTCACCGCCTTTAGCGCTGGGTGTGTGTGTATGTGTGTGTGTGTGTGTGCGTGTGCGTGTGCGTGCGTGTGTGTGTGTCTGTGTGCACGCATGTGGAGTGGGTAGCAGGTGGTCAACATAGCCACACCTGTTGTTAATGTGATGGAGTATCAGAGCTTATATAGAATACTCCATTTATAGCACATCGGACACACACATGGATGATGAATGGGATGTGGTTTGACAACATGACACAAACAGGCGTTGTTTGTCTGTGGCTGTCTCGCACACACTTGCTCATATCCGCCGGTCAGTGTGTGTGCGTGTGTTTATTTTTGTGTATGATATCTTCGGGGGGTTGTTTCCTCAAGTTTTATCTCCCATCTCCTCTCCCCGCAGTCTAAGTTACACTTAGCAGATTAATTCCACAGTGATTCTCCCCTTGCTTGGGGAAGGGTGTGTGTGTGTGTGTGTGTGTGTGTGTGTGTGTGTTAACCTTGGTAAAGACTGGGATTCCCCTAAATTTGAGTAACATTGCTCAAGGACTCACAAAAAAACATCAGACTTTTCAAATGACACGTTGAATAAAGGAAAAACGGCTCACAGTTCAAGCAAACACACGCACGCGCACGCACACGCACGTGCGCGTAAACTGTCACAGGGGTTATGTGTGTGTTTGTTTGCAAGGAGCTCAGCTCAGTTCATTAATCTTGTCTTTGTTGTGTCAAGGCAGACCTAATTAGATTACATTACACACACTTATTCAAGGCGACCAAGCAGGAAGCACATGAAATGTTGCAATATGGTTTGAGCACGCACACGCGCACACACACACACACACACACACACGCACACGCACACACACACGCACGCACACAGACACCAAACACTGCAGATTTAGACTCCATCACTCGTTTGTCAAATGCCTCTGTTAGCACCAGAAGGGCGGTTTGATGTGACAATGAAACACAGATTCGCACCAATTTCCGCGGGGTCAAAGAGCCGCCGCGTCGACGACTACGCAGACTGGCGGCCACAGGAGGCAGAATGAGCAACACTGAATGGCTGCAAATACATCACACTTCACGTCGTACAGCTATCAGCTTGTCAGGGGGAATCTGGGTTATTGCGATGGGTGTCTCCTGGCGTCAGTCATTCCTTCTTCTATCTCGCTGCCGTCTTTCCTGTTACTAAAATAAATATTTGGGCTTCGGCTGTTCCAGAAGGCCTCATCTTTCTGCCGTCTTTGACAGCAGCGCCCTGCTTTACATTCAGGAGGTTACTGACACTGAGAACTTGATCCTCTTCTGAGCAGCCGCTGGAGCATCTTAGATTCAGACTATGTAGTTGTCATTTTGAGACTGCAGTGGTTAGTGATGTTTAGACGTTTACCATATGCAATCAAGCTGAATGATACACGCCGGTTAATACTGTTATGTGGAATAATTCTGCACAACTAATTAGAACTTTTGCAAAATGTGTTTTTATCAATACTCCAGTATCGAAACTTACTTAAACTATCAATTATATCATTGTTATGCAACACTTAAACTCACAGCATGAAAATCTGTCTGATGTGACTCGGGCCGAAATGTTCACGGATGAGGTATTTTACTAAAGTTTATTTTACGTTACGTTTAGTCACGTTGCCTGACTTCCTTCTTCACACGCTGACACTCTTCTGGAAGTTATAGCAACAGGCAACCAAATGAAATGCACCGTCACCTTGGGTTTGATCATCGTTGGAATGATCATTAAGATAATGTTAGCACACAACTCAACAGAATGCAGAGCAATGGTCTAGTTGTTTCTGCCTCAGACTGGTTTAGTTTCAACCCAGTGTTGTTTTAAAGGGAAAGAGGGAGTTTGATGTTTATCCTGAAACAGCTAATTTGGGTGTGTTTTAATGACTTGTCAATGATTAATTAAATATTTTTTAAAGAGTGATGTAGGCCGCTCATTATCTACAGCCCAAAGTGACTGTAACACTTTAAAAGTCCCACATTGTGCTCATTTTGGGTTTTTGATGTTAAAAAAAAACATAATCTTTGTCGTACTGTTCATATCTGCAGCCTCTTAATTCACCTCTCTGTCTGAAAGCCTCAGTTTAGTGCCTGTCTCTTTAAGGCCCCCCTCCCGAAAAAGCTCGGTTTGCTCTGATTGGTTAGCTCTCACAGGCCTGAGCCTGTACCAGCTATCTTGTTTCTTCTTCCATTCTGCCTTTTTGTTTTTACAACAACCATGAGGGCAGTGACTGAATAGCTTTGACATCACAACCTCATGGAGGTCCTGACAGCTGGTTTGAAGACACAGTTTCTGAATATGGTCTGTGTGCATTTCTCTGCTGATTGAGCATTTTCATACTTTCACAGTATTTATACAGCACCGAGACCTGCTTCATAACCAAAAAATACAGGAAATGTCATATTCTATAATATAGGCCCTTTAAAAATCAAGAATTACAATGTCTTAGTATGAAAACATTTGTTTTTTACAAAATGCATGATTTTAATAAAAGATAGATGCGTTTGTTAATTTAGATCTGCACTGAGTTATATTCTTTATATCGTCACTAGTTAAGCCCACTGAGAAGTAACAGCCGTCTGCCTCATTGAGTCTTGCGGTTCTCGTTAACTCACAGATGGCGGCCATTTTCCTCACACTAGCTTGCCTTCCTGCCCAGCAGCAGAAGACAGAGTGAGCTGAAGTAAATCACCAGAGGGTTGAAGAAAGTTGGACCCCTACCAAGCTAAAGACCAGATATCTTTTTGAGCGACTGGCCGTGACTAAAAACGGAGCTAAAAGGTGAGTGTTACTGTTGCCAGTTGGATAAAGGTCAAAGGTCAAAGGTAGGCTAATAATGCTGTGTGTTAGCTAACGGGGTCTGTAGGAGGGCAACTGGCAACTTTTAGCTCAGGTGTTAGCAAGAAGTAAGCACACACATAGAATAATGCTTATTCTATAAAGTAAGAACCAACTCCATGTACATTTTTTTTAGAGCGTGCTGCTTTGCCAGTTTACATCTAACATCTGAACAAAACATTAACAGAGGGAGGAATGGTGAGTAATACTGGGGCGCCGACATGCTAACGTTAACATGTGTGCACTCATGAGGAACAAAGTTGATTGCTGGCCCAAAGCTTACTTTTACTTTCTGTTTGCGTAAATGTTTTTCCAAACAACTAATTTAAGCTCTTACACCTGTGAGTAGCTGCTTATATCTCTGTGTATATTCCCTTGTGTAACAGCACAGCTAATGGCAGACATTTTTTACTCTAAATATATAGTCAACAAAAAAAAGCACAGGTGCAGCTAAGGGCCATAAATCAGATACACCTGAATGGAGTAAATAGTGTTGTTAGAGCCAGCTGTGTTGTTCCTGCTGTGGCTTGCCAAAAATATCTGCCTTTAAAAAGCTCCTCAGTATCCATCAACAGCTCGACACTCATACTGACACTTTTTTAGTATGATTAATATTTCCATTTTCACTGCACATATATGTTACATTCACTCACACTGTGGACAAAAGGTAGAATCAGTATTGAATGTTTTAATAGAAATTATTGTGTTTTGATTTTTTTTTTAATGCAGCTTTGGTTGTTGGTAGGTTGTTCGATCAAAATCAACTAGTAAACAGCATTTTAATCAAGGCAGTTAATCATTTATTACTGACCTGCATGCAGGTTTGTTTTTGTATAATACAATATGACTGAAGTGGGAGAACCTTTGTTTTGTAAAAGGTCACTTATCTGACAAATCATGAAGATGATAAATACGTTGGTAGTTTGAGGGTTAATGTACAGCAGGACATGATGATACCGGTGTCGTTAATCATTATCTCTGTCACTATTGTCATTATGCTACCCAACTAGATGGTGATTCTCTATCCGTTTTTCTCTACAGCGATTGATTTCCCTGCTCTGCACTCTTATGAAAATTGATGTCAAAGGTCTCCTTCTTGGCGTCTTTTTCTTTCTCCAGTCAGACGAACAGTGAGTGGTCACAGCTGCTTTGAGCTCAGCGCACTCGATTTTCAGCTGTTTTGTACTGCTGTCGGTCCAAAAACGGAAATTCCATATACTCCATAATCTCCAAGGGTAAAAAGCTATGAATCCTGAGTAAGTCCATTCATGTGTCTGTCTCTTATATACTAAATTCTCACATATTGCTAATCAGGTTTTTATATATTCAGGGGGTGGACAGTTGGAGATGAAAATGTGGTGAACCCAGGTGTCCTTGTTGTAATGATCTGCCCTCAGGACCTTTGCGTTTATATACTGACTACATCGTGTGCACAATCAATCAAAACAAGACAGCACAAATGCTGTAAATAGACTGTCACATTGCATCTGTGTGACCAAGCCAGCAGCAGGGTTCTATGTATTGTACTGTTGTGTTGGTTTTGTGATTGTTAAGACCAAATGTCATATAAATTGCCATGAAAATGTGTATTTATGTGCCCAAATGGCATTTGGTTCCCCCCCTTTTTTTAACCCCCCCCTCAAAAAAAAAAACAAGCACAATAGGCAGGATGCAGTGATGTCACCACCGCCAAATAATGTTGGGGTGAAGTGGGTGAAGTGGGTGCATGTGGGAAAGCGAGCCCTGGCACTATACTGGCTAAATCCCCACAAAAGAAAAAGTAAATGCTGCTATCCTTTTCAGTTTCCTACCATTAGCGACCAGTCTAAGGTTAGGACAGCTTGCCATTTTCAGCGTGTAGGTTACTAGCTTGGAGGCTTTTGTTGTTGTCTTTTTGTAGCAATTTAAAAAAAAAAAATGGTAACACACAGAGGGCAGAAGGGGAAGAGAATTTTGATTCAATGAGTCTCCCAATGGCAGGTTGGTACCAACAAGCTACATCCAATGACTCAGACTACCACAAGGTTGACATTTTGGTTTTGTAATATGGATTGATTGTCATGAAATTTGGTGCAGACACTCAAGGTCCGCTGAGAAATAACCCTTTTGAGCGGGTTAAAGATTTCCCCTGTTAGGTCGGTTCAGCAGTAATCACTGCCTGATTGTCCCGATCAAGTCAAATGCCACACCAGGGTAATAAATCTTCTAACTCACCTGCCTGATTTTGAAAGTTGTAAAATCAGTCAGTCAATCAATCAATCAATCAATAATTAAACACATAGTTTTTTTTTTTCCAGAGTTGATAATGGAAGTGTGAATAAATGAAAGTTGTTAAGGAGTGAGCCATCTCACTTTCTTGTCATCTCTTTTTGGAAAATGGCATGAACAAACGGTTCAGCATTGATGATAATATTACTACTAATAATAATAAAAATAATAATAATAACATATTTTATTTATATAGTGCTTTTCATGATACTCAAAGAAACTTTGCAAAATTACATTTAAAAAGTACAATTATAAGAATCCAACACATTAAATACATATAGAAAAACAGCACCATCACACATAAAAAGCTGTTCTGAAAAGGTGAGTTTTGATGTGATTTAAATGCGGTCAGGTTGGTGCAGAGTTAGGAGAGAGAGGTCCAGAGGGACGGTGCAGCTATGGAGAAGGCTCTGTTAATTTAATTAATGTTGAACCCTGGCTAGATATCTCAGTGAGTTGAGTTCAGTCTTTCAGGTTCCATTCAGTATTAACTGTGATGATTACCAGATTTTTCATCTCATGCATCTTTAGCAAAAAGCCGATTGTTTGCCCCCTTTTTTCCGTCCTCTGCCTCTTTGCTAGTGCCATTTGCAACTTTTTATCCTACGTATTCTCCATTAGGAGTGGCTATATTTGCAAGAGTGGTGTCAAAATATGATGCTTAATCATTACAACGGTTTGTATATCGGCGGAGTGGTATTTCCTTTCATGCAGGCGCAGAACGTATGAGAACGTATGAGCTTGTTGGCCACCAGCTGCAGTCGTTGCAGTGTGCAGCTTTTTAGCTGAGACACAGGAAACATGAGGCGACACAAGAGACTTCTATGCAGGTGGATCTTGGATGTCGGTGTCGTATATAGGGGCCAAACTAAGATAGTAAGCGTGGTTAACATTTGCAGGTAAATATTATTACCTGCAAATATAATACAAATACAAATAGATGTTTTGATACACTTATTGTAAGAATTTTAACAGGCCAATTTCAAAGCACAGCCCCGCAGAGCTGCTTGCATGTCTGTACAGTCTGTTCCATCTGTATAAGTCGGTACCAGTTTGCCACCGGCTGGGTGCATTATTCACTGGGGATGAGATATTTGTTGCTTCGCTTATGGCTGCTTGTAATTTTGCGTGCTGTGGGACGGAGGTACATTCTGTTGCCTTCACTTTCACACTGGATAAGTTCAACACTCAACTGTTATCTGACGATGTAAAGCCTATTTCTAAAGATGACCTTCAATTCTATGGACAGTCTTTATCATTATCAGATATGCTACATGCTTTGCCTTAGCATACACACTTTTTCTCTCTCTCTCTCTCTCTCTCTCTCTCTGGTTAGCGTGCTTCAGAAGGAACTGTGGGTTTGACACATCGAAGTGGCGTGGCCGTTTTCACACTTCACAGATCATCACATGTAGCATGGCAAGAGCTGGGAGAGGAAGCCCGCCGTGGCAGATGAAAGAAAGAGAGAAATGAAAGCTCAGAGGAGGAGGAGGAGGAGGAGGAGGAGAGGAATATTTGGATTTTGGTTTGTCAGACCTTATTTCACTCCCACCAAAACGACACACACAGACACACACTCTCGCTCTCAAACTTTCACTCATTACCAGCTTCTCTCTTCCCTCTCCTTCCCCCCGTTTGAAGCACCAATCTCTCTTCCTCCCACACTCTCTCTGTCTCTGGAGGTTTTTTCCTTCCTGACTTTGTTTCTTCTTCCTCTTCCTCCCCGTCCTTCCCCCTTCTGTGTGCGTGTTTTTCTTGCCCGTCTTTTTATCTCGTCACCGGCTGCTGGATGGCATTTTATTCTCTTTCCCTCCACACTCTGCTGCTCTTCTCGGTTTGGCACAGCTGTTACAACCCTTCTTCAGTCAGTCACTTCACTCTGCTTTTTACACACGTACAACACACGCACACACGCACGCACGCACGCATGCACGCACACACACACACACAGACACACACCGTTCTTCTTCTCTTCTCTTCTGCCAACTTCACACTGTCTTCTGCTTCTCTCTTATGTAAATGTCTAACTCTTTTTCTCTTTTCTGCACCTTGCGCGCACACACACGCACACGCACACGCACACACGCACACGCACACACACACACGCACACACACACACGCACACACATAGAGTCTTGAGTCATATACCAGTTCTCTCCACATTAGCTAATCTCACACATCACCATTCTCACATTTCCACTCGCTCTGATAGGTACAGCACACACACACACACACACACGCACATGCACACACACTTTTACCCACTAGCTCTCCCCACCACACACATTGGTACACACCCTCTCTCTCCTCTCGCTCTCCCTTCTCCCTCCCAGTTATACACATTCTCTCTCTCCCTCAGTCCTCATCTGCACCTCGGCAGAGTTACATGTTGCCTCGTCGCAGCCAGAGAGCAGAGCGGCGAACACAGACCGCCTGACCTAACATAAAGAAGAAGAAGCAAGAGGAAGGGGAGTCTCATCTCTCCTCTCCGGCGTCCAACCACCTTTTCTGAGAGGAAGAGGAGGAGGTGGAGGAGAAGGAGGAGGAGGAGGAGGACTTTTGAGGGTGAGGAGGAAGGGGAGAGAAAGCATCCCTCACGCTGTTCACTTTTGTGCGCACGTGTTTTGGTCGGTCAGTAAGCAGGACCGTCCTTCCAGAGGCAGCTAC
>OMLP01020267.1:6842-28250 GCA_900302685.1 Spondyliosoma cantharus
GAAGAGGATGATGAAGTAAATACAGACCACCATTCCGGAGGAGGCCGGACCGCCGTACGCCATGATGCCGTCATACATCACCGTATTCCAGTCCTCTCCTGTCAAGATCTGGCAAACACAATACACAGAGGAAGCCACTTCAATCATTTAACCTACGACTGACAAGTTTGATCTGAACACAAAAAATCTCATATAAAACACTAATTATGTTAACACTGTATGTTAGGGTCCTTGTATTAAGTGTAGTTAATATGTACTAAGGCCATTATCAATGTGTTTGTGATGTAATAAACAATAATAAGAAACTCACATGGTTTTTATTAACAGTCTTAAGAAACGGTACATTGCTTAAACGTGCCTCTAAATGTCTTCTAATCACACAATAAACATGTTTAAGATGCTTTTATTAACACTGATATAGTTTCATTGATGCATTATGTTACCTGCATCTTAGCAGGACCTGCCGTAAAACATATTACACTTATCAAAACAGCCTTAATATAAAGTATTATCCTATTTTTTACTATTAATGTGTATTGTCATACAATAATTTCCTGAAGAAGCAACTTCGCACTTGTTGAGATCGGTGACATGACCGAATCAAAGTGCATTCCTCAATCAACGCACCCTCAGATTTAAACTCCACTCCAGTCCGCTCTTTTGCTGTTTGTGCTGCTGCACATACATGAACCAAAATAGTAAGTACGCTTGGAGACAGCCTCGACACTAGATGTTGCACCATTCAAAGAGGACCCAGTGATTTCTTGGTCAGATGGTTGAAATGTCTAGCTTTAAAATCTCACAGCCTGCACTGTGTTGTTGAGTAGAACTGTTGATGTTGTTGCCATAAAAAATTACAAAACTTGGTTTGTACAGAGGTCTCTGTAAAAACTTTTATGATTAAGTGTTAATAGAATTATTAGAAGATTTGAAAATTTAATAGATTACATGTTTTAAAATTCCCAAATAATGATCGACTTGATTCATGTACTGAACAAAGATTTTGATTGTTAGTCTGTATGTTGAATTAGTTTGAGCCTTATTTGTTCTGTATCCAAATGATGTGAATAAAACCTCACCTGGAACACAGTGAGCAGGGCCTGAGGGAAGTTGTCAAACGTGCTCCTTTTGGTCACAGTCTCGTCGAAGTTAAACTTGCCCCCAAAAAGCTGCATGCCCAGCAGGGAGAAGATAATGATGAAGAGGAAGAGCAGCAGCAACAGGGAGGCGATGGACTTCATGGAGTTGAGCAGAGAGGCCACCAGGTTACTAAGAGACGCCCAATGACTGGAGAGGAAAATAATTAAAGCGAGTGAACACCACATGCCTAGCACACACACACACACAACTGTGAAGGTAATGAGGGGCAAATATGGAAATTATGATACTGGTCGAACAAGACATGAAGTCCATTTTCAGCACAGGCAAGCTCAGGCATGATTTTGTCTGTTTGTTATTATTTTTCAGACAGCGCCTTTATTAAATATGACCAGTATCACTAAAACTCAGGGTGCCCCTCAGCTAGCTGTTCAAACTGTGACAGCGACAGCCGCCCCCTTGATGATGAAATAATATCACAGACATCTAAATCTGCCGTATTAGACGTTTAGACATCCACTAAAGAAATGGGTATGCACAACTTGCTAAAACATCTAATAAACTCTTCTACAAAGTACAATAGGGAGGTTTTCTGGATTGGATAATAAGGTGTGTGTCATGTCAGTCAGAGACTGGACTTATGTCAGATGTAACATTTAATTAGTTTAGTTTTTGGAAATTATTTGTGCTTTTTTAACAACAGCAGATTGCTACGGCGACCCTGACCCTGCGCTATGAATAAGCCTGCATGTATATGTTTTATCTTCTCAATTAAGTATTTCTATTGCTAGCAATGGATGCAACTTTTAGACGAGTTTTGTTACGGTCATGGCTTGCTTATTGCACAAGTCTGAATAGTGCTCAAAACTTGAAACCAATGGCCATCAAATCTAATTAAAACATGTTTGTATTATTTCATTTAAAAGAATGAAACATCTAAGTCAACATTATCGCATCCAGCAAACACACACATGTCTTTCTATTGCTCACCGTGTGACCTTGAAGATCCTAAGGAGTCGTACGCAGCGGAACACAGAGATGCCCAGTGGAGACATGATGGCCAGCTCCACCAGGATGGTCTCTATGATGCCTCCACACACCACAAAGCAGTCAAAGCGATTAAACAGAGACACAAAGTAGGCCTGCAGCCCCAAACTGTACATCTTCACAAGCATCTCCAAGGTGAACATCGCCAGCAGAACTTTGTTGGCTGCATCTGGAGAGCAGAGGATTTGCTTTAGGAACAAGTTATCAAAAATCTCAAAGTCTAAGTCAAAATTGACCTGAATGTTTTACAACCAAACGATACATAATGGAGCTGAATAGATACCTTGTACTTCAGTCAGCCAGTCTGGCTGGTTGTAGTGCTCGGAGGCGATGGTGAGTGTGTTGAGGAACACCAAGATGATGACCAGCCAGTAAAACGTCACTGATTTCACAGCTGCACGACACTTCCTCCGACAGAAACGGTTCCAGCGTCGCCACTGACGACTGACAAACAAATAAACCCACTTTAGAATCAATAATCAGGATCAAACGACCGTGTTCCGAAGAATTAATCTCCGAAGTAAGACATGATGAGCGACAATGAAAACAATGGACAATGGCAAATAGTATAGAAGTTTTGGAATTAACACTTTGTACTTCATGTATGTATTTGATTATAACATTCTATTTCTCACATATAGACATATACATGTGGTGACATAAAATGAAAACAATATCAATATGTTGAGGTGAGTTAACAGGGAAATCAACACAAACTGCAGCAAGATCAGGAAAAAGAAAAAAAAAACATTGGATCAGCTGAAAAACATTGGATGAACACATTGGGTATCCGGTCAAAGTCAAACACGAGGTAAGAATGAACCATGCAAGATACATTTAGTGAAAACGAATGGAGAAGGCAACAAACATGCAGTGTAATACAGCACCAAGGTACTAACCTGCACTTTGACTTAGTAATTTTTTGACTGGGGAGAATAAAAGATGAGCCAACTTTAAATTAAGAGCAGCAACATTTGTACTGTCACATTCTGAATATGTAAAACAGCCACTGTGTCCGTCAGCCGTCCTCCATCAGGTCAATGATAGGAGGTCAACCTCTTTTTATCAGATTATCATAATAATAATACCGTCACACTCACCACAGGGGTCCACAGCAGGGTGATTTGTCCTCCACTCCAGTGTGATTGTCTGTGTTCACCGACTCGGTCTCACTCGTGGGTATGCTCGCTGTAGTGTCACACACACATACACACACAAAAAGTACCATGACATAACAGAGTGCCACGTTAACGGAGAGGTTTAGAACATTAATATTGTGTCTCGATGGAAACAGATTTCCCTACTAAATTTTGCATTATAATGCATTTTGCTATTGACACACATGCATTTTTGGTTTGGCTTGGTTCCAGGGTGATGAAATGATTTTTAAGTCAAATGTCAGGAATAATTCTGTAATCTGCTGTAAAGAGAATCACACACAAGACTGAAACTATTGCAGGATGATTACAACCTTCTTGTTTACAAAAAGCTCATATCTTTTAGATTTTAGCCACTTATGTGGAACTGAGTCTCCAGTTTTACCTTTTCAGCTTCAGTGTCAGCTGAAATTTTAGTTTCCTTTCATTGTGTCACGTAACTTGTTGGCCAAGCCAAACCATCAGTAAACAAACACAAGAAATGCAGGTGTAAATAGAAAATGTTGGTGTGACTCCTTCTCAGAGTTTAATGTTAATGAAAGGAAATTCTGCCAGGTTTTTCCTTAAGTACAGAACATTTTTGGTCTCAAACACTGACTGTATCCAATTTGTGATGGACCCCTGGATCTCAGAGTTGCACCACGTGTAACCAACCGTCCTGTTTTGTGAGCACTGAAAAATGATGACTTTGAAGGTTTCTACATGGATCAAGTCACGGTGAGTACATGCTGCCAGACCTGAGTCAAATAGGACTTGCTTGCTTATCTTTTCTTTTTTTTCTTTTTTTTACTAATTTATCAGTTGGAAACACAAACAGAAAACAAATCACTGAGATTTTACTTGATTACATAGAACATTTCAAAGTATTTGGTCCAGGTCTGTATGCTGCAACAAGTATTGGTCACAAAGTCACAGGATTACAACATACCATATATTGGAAATCATATACAATATTGTACATGCATAAAATATTGTCTTTACAATTGTAAAATGAAAGGAACACAAAATGATTATGATTAGATGAGGGATACGAACACAAATCCTGAGATTTACTGAAAACATGTGTAAACACTTGAAAACACAAGTATTTGTATACATTACTATAGATTACAAGGCATATCAGGATGTAATACTATATGATATATATTCTAATAAAATAAACACAAGTAAATTTTGCAGGAAAAAAAAGATCCCGGTTAAAATGTCAAGTAAAGCATGTTTTGAGGCAAAGAACAGACCAGAAAATTCACACAGATTTGCGTGATTTACTTTAGACTGTGTCATACTAAAATGTATTATTAATCTAAAGCTCTGGCTTTGGATACTAGGCCTTCTATTTATGTATAGTAACAGTATTGTGCATTAAAATGAAATCAAAGAAAATATATTGAATTCAAAGTCACTCATGCCATGACTTTAGTTGCTTTCTGATAAGATGTTGCTTGTCGGTAAACATCAGCCTCTCATCTGCTCTACAGTACAAAGTGTTGATTCATTTCACACACGCTCATTTTTCCTGTCGGGAACAATGTGATGCAAAGGAGTTCAGAGATGACGGATGATAGGGTGTACATGTTTGTGTTTGATGAAATTAATTTGCTTAGATATGGATACAAAAACACAAGGCATGCAAACACAACAGCAAAAATAAAAGCGTAAGCAAAGCACATGCAGGCTACAGAGGAAACTCTCCTCCAGGACAAAGATGAATTGTTCGTATGAATGTGTGAAAAACGCACACGCAAACACACGCACACACGCACAAACACACACTCCCAGATACTCATGCACACACAAACACATTTACCCTGTGTCTCTGTGGACTGGGTGAACCAGCCAAACTTCCCTTTCTTCTTCTCAGTGAGGTCAGCCAGCGTGACCCCTTGGTGTTACCAACATGCAGTTCACACAGCCAGACAGCAGAGGAAGCAGTGAGTCAGTACACAGCAGAACAACACACGGCAAGAGACAGCTGGTATACTGACTACAGTACAGACACAGTTACCATGTCCAGTTTACCGTCCTTTAACAGAAGATATCTGCTAACTACAGCTGATGATATAGGTATGTAGCAGACAAAAACTAATCAAAGATATATCAGCCTGGACGCTGTGTATTCTTTGTCAACAAAGAAATAGCTGCACAGAAAATGCCAATCGTATGTCTGAGGTAGTTTTGAGAAAGCATCATTCTTAGTTTGTCCACCAGAGATCATTGACTGTTAAAAATCCTGCTTAATACATACATCTTGGTCATAATTCTTCTTAAGTCATAAAAAATTATCCACGCTCAATTCTTAACAATAGCAGATTGAAACAAATCCTTAATTCTTCTTGGCTTAATTTTAGGTTCATGATTTCTGGACAAAGTAACTATTAATACAATATTAAGAGGAAAGGATTAGCAGCAGACACGACTTAAGTAAGACAACAGAAGATAAAAGGCAGAGAAGAACAACTGTTGGCAGGAAGAGAGAAGGACATGAAGAAACGAAAGGAAGAAAGAAAGAGGAGACAGAGGGGAAAAGAAAAAACTAATGTTAGCAGCAATCTACAGACAGTTTTTACAAGGCACACAGACACTGCAAGGAATCAAGGAGAGAAAGTTAGTGTGCTGCACCGGGTGTCTAGTCTAATACAGCAGAGGTTAAAGCAGGGTGATTACTGACTGCACTGTGGAAGGTTTTAAGGCACTGCAGCAGTGTTGAGAAGAGAAGCAAGGCTGCAAGACTTATTCACACACACTCAATATAACAAAGGCTTACAAACAGACACATTCTTTCAAAGTAGAAGGTGGATTTCAAATGGTTTCATTTCAGTCCTCACGCAATCAAATGGATTATGGTCTGGATGTTATCATTAAAGACACTTCAGAACTTCAGTTCAAGCACTCATTTAGAGGGGGAAATTATTTTATGGATTCTGTACCACAAATGCATTTCATCATATCAAAGAAGGGGGGGACTGGTTGGCATTCTGTCACTGGGCATAGGCAAAGGCATTCACTCTCCATTCAAATCCACACACAGTTCACCTGATCTCATCATCCTAATCTTTGGTCACTAAAGGACAGAAACCCGAGCAGGCCTGGCGTCTGGGGGAAAAAGCATATTTGCATACCCACCAACCTCGCTTGGAGGCGACACCATATTTTTAAAACCAAGTATCAAAAATGTACGAAATAGAAAAGACGGATAAAAAGAAATGAAAGTTGGTAACAAAGCTGATTATCAACTGTTTCAAATCATGTTTTTTTTGGTAGTAAACAATATTCAAAATACTGTCTACTCAATTCATCAGCAGATGGAAAGGGACGGACCGTTTCCAATTTGCATAATTTGTTTTCTCTGGCTCAAAGTCACAATAAACTGATACAGACATACATTGCCTCAACAGTTGTGAAGCTGTCAAGACGGACAGAAACGGCGAGCAGCCACGATGAAGACGGCCCTGCTGAGCATCTTGGCTGCCTCAGGAAAGTACAGTTTCAATTATTAAGGCTGCTGTTTACTAAAGTGCATTGTATATTGATTTATGCAAAGAAAAGAGGAGTGTATGATGTGTTTTTCAACCATTTCACGGAGCCAAGCTGTTCAAAGTTTTTAGAACAGTTACACTTGAGGGTGGGGTATGACCAGGGATAGGCTGTTAAACAATACATCTCACTATATTCAAATTTGAATGTTCACCATTACTATTATTGCTTAAGGTAGAATTTTCGGAAAACACGCAATCCTCTACAACACCGCTATATTAACGCAAAATGTAATCATTATGCATTTTTCTTGCTACAGTGCTGTGCACGGTCTTCTCCCATGTTCGACGTCAGTACCATTTGGTTTATGATCTAAAAAAGAACATGACCGAGGCACTGAAATACTGCAGAGAACGACACACAGACCTGGCTACGATAGAAAACATGGAGGATGTGAAGGCTTTGAACGACTTGATCAACTTACATTGGAGTAGCCTCCCTTGGGTAAATTCTCCATCCATTTCCATAATTTGTTTGTCTTTCATATCAAAGCCATTTTTGACAATGATATAGCAGATGGGTGACAGGGAATGTAAAGGTTTTACTCATGTGTACTGCATTATCTGAACTGCACTGCTGCACTCTTCTGCGCTCACAATGACTGGGTTTGTGGGACCTGAGCTACAGCAGAAAGTAATACCTCTACACACTAAAACATACTAATTATAAGGCTTAAGCACACCATCTCTGCCAAATAAATGATTACTGTTGGGATTTAAAGACAATTTGCACAAATCAAACAAAAAATGCTTCTAAAATTCATCACCTACCCTCGCTTTAATCATATATATCACTAAATTGTAAAACAACGGCAAAATGTGATGCTTGTAAAACACAAGATTTCAAAAATGGGATCAATCCCACCCAACACTCATAAAAGGTAACTAATATCAACTTTGCACGCTGCAGCTTCTTCAGTTAATTTTCTTATGCTCATTAAAATGGGGTCATGTATATCATGGCTAAGAACAAATAAAAACAAATATTGCTCTCAGTCTCTCTGGATAGGGCTGTACGATGATATCAACAGCTGGAGATGGTCACTGACAGATGGAAATTTCTACAAAGATGGGGAGAGAGAGTACAGGAATTGGCATCCTGGAAACCCAAAAAACAAAGGAGGTGTCGAACACTGTGCACAGATGGATTCAGATGGACAATGGAGCACTACAAGCTGTAAAAGAGAACACTTAGCAGTCTGCTTTCATGCCAAAGGTGAACTTATGTAGCTTGAATGTCAAGCTTCTGTTCTAGTTTTTCTCACTAACTCATCCGCGTGTCATCTCTTTTTCTCATTATATTGTTTTATCGTGCCGTGAAATGCTCTGACAATTTGAGATATGGGTGGTGTTACAGAGATCTACTGTAGGTCTCACCTTCATGCTCAGACTTAATATAAGAAACATAACAAAAAAGGTTTTATTGGGTGTTGAATAAATCAGAGGAAAATATTTGTATATACCAAAGCAAAGATATGTGTACTATCTATTAATGTGTGGATTCTAAGCACCACTTTTATAAATGTAGTAAAAACACAACAAAATACTCTAACATTTCATGTGATAACAATGTCTTAAATAATTACTTTCACAAAGTCATGAATTTATTGATCTGGTTCTTCATATCTTAATGGATTTGTCATGGCACAAATACTGCCAAACTAATGTATATGTATGGTGTTTCAACACAACATTTCACCTGTCTTTATTCAGGGCAAAATAAAAAGTTGGTCCTGATTAACACCACCATGACATGGACTGTGGCTCAAAACTACTGCAGAAGGTACTACACCGACCTGGCCAGTGTGAGAAATAAGGCAGAAAACAAACAGATAAAAAACCTGATGAGTAAAGGACAAAGAGTCTGGGTCGGTCTTTTCAGAGACGCCTGGAAGTGGACAGATGGAACTATCTCTTCATTTAGGTACTGGTCAGACAGGGAACCGGATAACCGCTACAAGAATGAGACTTGTGTATTGGTAGACCTGAAAGACAACAACAAATGGGCGGATGTAACGTGCAATCAAGAGACAGCCTTTGTTTGTCACAGGGGTGAGTGGTAATATAATTATTCCATTATCAGATGAATATTTAGGTTCTTCTCTAGACATTTGAATGTCAAATTGTATTGTAACTATTGTATGAATTCTGAGTAATGTGTTTTGTGAGGTCACAGTGACTTTGACCTCTAACCTTTGGCCACCAAATTTCAGTCAGTTCATACTTGAGTCATTGTGGACATTTGTACCAAATTTCAAAGTGTGATAATGTGTGGCGATGAGATATGCATTCACAATAATTTGGACCTGTAGACAGACGGACATACAGTAGTACGGATAACCTGGAAACACGATGCCTCTGTCCATACTGTAGCTGTCGCCGGCACAGAGGCATAAAATTGCCTCAAAACAACAACTGAGGAGAAAAACAACATCCAAAGACACCAATGTAAGGGCAGAAAATAATATTTTAACATCCATTATGTGTTCATGAGATTATTTGGAGCATTACCATTAGCATCAGTATTAGCAATCAACCATGGATTATAGGTTGGCCTCATTAATGCAAGAATGCAGAGATTAACAGTCAATAACCAACAATAAAATAGTCAGATTCAAGGTGCACAGTATAGCTAAGTTCAAGTTGAATTACAACATTTAACTACTACATTTGGGCTGTCACTATTTAAAGTGTCGAAATCTGAATGAATGGCTATTACTATATTGTAAATGACAATCGCTGCTTGTCTTTTTCTCTGTTTTTGCTGTTGTTTTACAAAAGTCTTGCCCATTCAAAAGCAAAGGATAAGAATGAGGTTGGTGGGAAAGGACACTTCTCTGGATTTGAATGACCCTGTTGTGATGGAGAACCTCTTACAGAAGGTAATTCACATCTTTGAAATTGTGCATAGAAATAGACAACAAAATTATTTATACTGTGTAATTAGGCTGACACGCAGTGTAAGATGTTTATGTCATGATCATTGATAATGGGCTCTTAAGACTAATCAATGAAACAACTATGGAACTAGATATGAGCAAGTGAGACAAATGCAATTGAATATGAATATATGAATACCTATAATAGAGCTTCCAGGAAGGGAAACTGAGAGAGGATGTAGGATTCGATCAAGTGTGTCAAGTGAGAGATCATCTCTGAGTGAAGCTCTAGAAAATAAAATCTTTTTTGTATCTCAGCTTGAACAGAGTATGAAAGATGAAGAAGGGACTGAGGCCATCAAACTGAGCTGGATTAAGCAGTCAGATGGAAAGGTCTTCCACAAAGAAGAGAAGAAGACAAAGAAGGAGAAATACACTGACAAAAAGGACGAGCTTTAGTGCTAAGTAGTGAATTTTGCCCGTCTACTTTCATAGAAGATTTGTTTCATTTGTCCTTAAAATGAGCAATGTTTTATTTAAAAAAGATTCTACTGTTGCCTGCCTATAATTAGCATTTATAAATTGTACAAATAATTGTCATATATTTTGAATATTGTTTAATGCCGTCTTTAGATTTAAATTAAACATCTCGTGTGAAATTTTGCATCACCCTGGTTCAGATCAGAGATCGGTCATCCTATCGATCGGTTGCCAAACGTCAAGAAGGCGGGTTTTATCTAATATGAGCCTGCGAGGGGCTGATGCTAAAGAGAGAGGAATGAGGTGTGATGGAAGACAAATAACTACAGTCTGTTCGTCACTGGTACAGCCACAAAGGCTTAATGCTTAATCCATTTATTGTTACCTATTTATAAAATGTTGACACTGTTACAGGAATTGGTGTGGGGTTTTGTAACATGACCCAAGTAAATTGGTATTGTAAAAAAATAAATAGTATTTTTTTTCTTTTTTAATTCTCCCCCTTGGTACAGCAACACAACCACATCCCTGCATCTCCTACAGTTACAATTAATCTATTTTTAATTCACTAAATGGTCTGAGGAAGTTTAAAGAGGTATACTGTGAGAAAAGAACTCAGAATTATTCTCAATAATTTGTATATTCAAAACAAGACAACAAACAATTTAGCTGGAAGTGTAAAGAATGATTCATGTGCAATTATTGCAGACACAATGCAAGACATTAAGCAATTCCTTAATCTTATTACATTTCTATTTTATATTTTCATTGTTGGATATTTTTGTTCTTATATACTTTCAATTAGCTACTTCATGTTTTTCTTATATAATTGTTCTATGCTGTGACATTTCTATCCTAGAAGGAGCAACTGTAATGCAACCCAATATACAATGAATATCTACAACACAATAAAGTATTTCTGCTTCTGATACTTCTCAATGCACTGACAGTCCACACAAGACGTTTCTGAAATGATGCGTGATCTTTGAAAAGAATGACTGGGGGCACGTTTCAGGATAAAAGCAGAGCAAGTAAGTATGTTGTGTTTGATGTCTTGTCCACAATAAGTCAACAAAAGGAAAGGGAGAAATCTACAGGGGACAGGATACTGACAGATAACATGTGTGCTGCCCACACTGTGATTTGCATTCAGTGATGTGGATCCTGATGGCTGTTCTGTCACAACATGTGGCACACACAATTTAACAATTAACACCGGTGGGGCGAGGATGGATACAGATTTAGATTTTGTAATATTTTCTCTTGTATCACTATGTTTGAATTTATTCATGCCAAACATTAAAAAAATATTTTGTTGTTAATAATGGTTATGTGAGAGTTCAAAAATGTTAGGATCGCTTCATATAATAGAAAATAAATAACTATTGTAAGGACATAACATACAGTGATTAAGGTTTGTCATAAAGACAGTATTAGAAGACATTATTGTGGTGTTCTTTAAAGTAAATATTAACTGCATTTTTAAGGAAACTAGTCTAAGGCGACTACTTAATCTAATTCTGTACTAGTGAGTTGAAACATCCTGTTCCAACAATAAGCTTCCTTTACATCAGAATAAGCTACATATCTTCTCTCATATGCACAAATACGCACACAAGCAAAAAACATCGCCAAGACTCAAAAAGTCATGACACAGCCACTGCAAGGAGAGGGGTTTGCTTTTAAGAAATCCTGTAGCACTAATCGAGAAAGAAAAAACACAATGGAGGGACAGCATTTGACTGAAATACTGAAGTGACCCGTGAGAAGCCCACTACCGATTAGTGTTGGTGCTCCACAGAAAATTACAGAGCCCCAGACATGACATGGTCAAAAAAAGAATAATTTGTTGCCACGAAATAAGTATAACGTGCGCACAAAATACCAATTAACAATATTAATATCATTCCTGGACAGCTGGGTAAGCAAATCGAGCGCACCTTCTCAATAAACTGCAATAGTTTAGGCAGTTATTTAATTAGGCCTATAATATAGTGAGCTTTTAATCTTCTGTGTTTTTATTTTTTTATTGAAGGACAAATGTCCAGAGAACACTACAGACACCTTCAGTATTTCAGTCAGAGCAACAACAATCTGCAAATCAATACAAACTAGATTCTGATCACTGATTGGCTATAGGTTCCCTTGGAAACGCGATACCAGTTAGCGCTACTGTAACTGCACGGCTTCTTCGGTGGCATCATTAAACGCTGCGGCTCATATAGCCTATGTATTCCCTCAGCTGAGAGTCTGACACACATGATGCTACTTTCAAAGGAGATGATCAGTGAAAGGTACTGCCTAAATGTGGGATAACAAGATATTGACTAGAACAGAATAAGAAAAGACACTCTAAGGACGTCATTTAGGCTATTGCAATTTATTGAGAAGGTGTGCTTGATTTGCTTACCCAGCTGTCCAGGAATGATATAAATATTATTAATTAGTATTTCGTGCGCACATTATACTTACTTTGAGGCCACAAATTAGTATTTCGCGTGCACATTATACTTATTTCGTGGCCACAATTTAGCAATTTGTGGGCACGAATTAGTATTTCATGGCCAGAAATGAATTTTTTTTTGACCATGTCATGTCTGGGGCTCTGTAGAAATGGATCGCGACTCCTCTAGCCTGCACAGAGTTTATATCTGCATTAGGGTTTCAAGATTTTCACGGTTCAATAAGCATTTTATTAAAAATTACGCTATTACATTATCATTATCATTATCATTATTATTATTAGTAGTAGTAGTAACAGTAGTAGTAGCAGTAGTCGGAGCAGTAGAAGTAGTAGTAGTAGTATTGTTATTATTAACAATGGTCCTCAACTTTTTTGTAATTTTACAAAACATGTATATGTTGTCTGTATATCTTTTTAATGACACTAATTCAGTAGAATTCGGTACCCTAGATCAGCAGTTAGGGTACCTGGTATGATGGCTGTCAAGTTTCATTCCATGGTAACCGTGGAACCAAAATACTGCTGCAACCCTAATTTGAACAGATAATCACAAATATCCAAGTATGTAATGCATTGAGGTTACTGTATTTGTACGTGAAATATTTAAAACTAAGTGACACTGCAGCACATTGTGACTAATATACAAGTTATGTGAACAAACAGAAGATGTACATGGAATCAAATAATTCTATCCTTGACCTATCTGATGGCAGCAATGTCATAGATGACGGCACTGTAAAGTAGCAGAAAAATAGAGCAGCAGATGGTGAATGTCTTCATATGGTTCGGCATAATTCAGTCGTGTATATACAGTTTGTTGATTCCTGGAGAAAGACAGATTTCATTGATGACTGAATGCATCGTTGTGAGGTGACGTTTGTGCGTAGTCTGCAGTTGGCAGCTTGTGATATTGTCCCTTTGTAGTGAATATGAGATTTGACTGTCGTTGTTTGTCAGCATGTCGTTTCTACATTTCGGTCAACATCTAAATGTGGGGGGAAAGGTCATGTAAAGTGAATATGTGTGGACGACAGATAGATCAGTAATGCCCTCCTCCCTGCCGCTGTTCGCTATCAATCGGCAAGGATATGTGCAAAATTATTAAAGGTGGAAGAACATAAGCTTTGGTAAGTCACAGTTCTGTTTGCATTCTTCATTAAACAAGTACAGAGCGACAAAATTAATTAAATCAAGGTAACTTACGGTTACGCTTTCCCTCCTCATCTCCCTCCTCCTCGTTCTCGGGGTCAATGTCCTCGGCCTGGGTGATCCAGTCCAGGTAACCCTTCAGGTCTTCCTCTAACTGCTGTTTCTCACGTAGCTTCTGGAAATCTCCGCGAGCCTTGGCCTTCTCTCGCTCTTTGGAAAATTCTCTGGACAGGATAAGGTATAAGTCATAAGTATAGAACTGTAGAGGATCAGTAAAAACGGATAAACATTCAACCTATCAAATACACCTGCCCCTCCTGGTATAAGGATCAATAATTATTATAATATCCTTGGTGTCTGATGAGGTGTTTGGTGGAGTTTAGCACATCAAAACCAGTGATAGAAAATCATCGGTTACAGAGAAGGAAAAGAAAGACATACTGGCAAAAAGGAATAAAAGGAAAGACAAAATAAAATTTAAAAAACAAACACAGGCACAAACAAAACCTACCCGCTCAACACACCCAAAACCAAATTGAGAACGAAGAAGGATCCGAAGATGACTAGACTGACAAAGTAGACCCATGGCAGCTCAAAGCCCATTGCATCGTTCATCTAAACAGAAACACAAGCAGTGAGGGAGAAGAGAGGATTACACATATCGTACCTGGTTTATTCATGTAATATGTTTCATTATATTTTCATTCTTTTCATATTTCATATTATTATTTCTCCATTCTTTTCTGTTTCCTGAAACTCTTAGTGAATTTACTGAATGTCCTAAATGTCTCATATGTTAACATCAGTAGAAAATTTCCAGCCTAGTTTAATATGTAGTATAAGTCTACCAGACTTTTGGTTTGACAGCAGGCTTTCTGTTGAAGCTGTTCAAGAATTAATGACTAATGGGCTGGAATACCATGGATGCCTGCTATTTTTCACATCCCTCGGCCAGTAAAAAAACACCTTTACTCACCTATACTTTTACACAGACATCACACATATTGACACTTATTAGTGATGCACATGTCCCAGCAGCAGGATCAGTGCCTTGGAGAGTGCCACAGTGCTTGGTCTTGTCTCTGTCCAAGTCTTAGTCCTCAGCCTGACAATTGTGCTTAAATGCATGAAGTCGGCAGTTTGCCTGTCGGGTCGGGTTCAGGCAGCTGAGTGGTGATTATTTTTAGGAGTCAGTCGGTATGGATTGGCTCTCATACTGGGTCGGGTTGGTGCAAGTATTAAAAAAGCTCTGACCCGCCCATCACTATGACCTATGAAGTAAATAAATGGAAGAAAAACAGCATTTGGCATTTCTGGACGCTGTGGGTATTTACAGAATGCTTCCTGGTACAGACTTTAGAAAATCATTATTGAAAGTAAACCCACATAGTTATATGGGTGTAATCAAGCGTCTACTGCTCCATTTTGCTTACTACTCCAATACTGGATTTTACATTTTACATTTCATTTTAAAATGTAATCGACAGTTTGAAGCCCATCATGTCCTTCAAAGGAGAAGAAGTCTTCAAATCTAAGCTACAGCTAAAACTGGAGGAGGAACTGTGACCACTACAGGGCACCATGAGCAAGACAACTGGATCAGTAGTGAGTGGAGGATGTATTAGAAGGTAAGATATGTATTAGTAATGTGGCCGTGGCAAGTGACCTGAATACAGAGCTAAAATGCCTTTTAATAGAGCTGTTTGGCAAAGAGACACCAAGAGGTGATTACTGATAGCCATCCTTGTATAACCACACTAGGCTTTTACACAGTCCAAATAATCACTACACAGTTGACACTTAACTTTTCTTCGCTGTGTGTATATGCATGCAGTTCTACTTAAACACTCACATTCCCTCTACGAAAAAACCCTACACCAGCTGGCATGGCACCAGAGATAGCACCAAGTCCGACTGCCTCCAGTCACAACACAATGTATCCACCAACCCTGCAGCCCTACATGATTGATTTCTGTAGGAAAGGTCAGAGGTCAGATTCAATCTATCTGTCCGTCTATCTCTCATCTGTCTTCTTTTTGTGTAGAGTTTCCTTCCTTCACCATTCTCACAGCAGTATTAACATGGGATTGCCATGGTAACACATACATGCATAAGAGAAGTAAAGAGTGTGTGTGTGTGTGTGTCAAAGAGAGAGAGAGAGAGAGAGAGAGAGAAGGAGGGAGAGAGGTTCATTATTTCAAAGATGAGGGTCTCCATCAATAAAAAGCTGTGGGTGGATTGTGATGAAAACTCATTCTGAGTTGAGCTTCAATGCTGAGTGTTTTGGCCAATTAAAAGCTGTCTGGGATTTTTGCTAATGAGAAGCTGAGGGTTCTGAAGTGAGATTGAATTATTATTTGTTGTTGATTTTGTTTTAACATGCTCGTTATTTTAATGAAAGAAAGGTGATGTTTCAGGCTAAGGGTACAGTGTAACATAGTGTCATTTGACACAGGGCATCAGGAGTCAGGAGTCTTGTACAGTGGCCTGCAGAGTTTTTAAGTAAAGCTTTTGAATTATCTTTAGACATCAGTGTTATCATGCACTGAAAAGTGATGACATACTTGTCACCTTTTATGTCAGCTAGTCAATTGTGTCCATATTACAATTGCAATGTGAATGCAATAATGCATAATGCATATTGCACATCACCTTTATAGTGTCCGAGTTAATGTCACTTCTTTCAGACCTCAAGAAATTAAAATACAACCATCATTTGAATGAACTGGATGCAAAATATGTTTTGACAGTATTTAAAATGATGAAACACTGAATTGCACTCTCTAGCAAATAAGACAATTCAGTATGGCTCAATCAAAACAAATATGTCACCTTATTTCACCTGTAACCTTCACAATGTGCAAGACGCATCACTTCACAATTTTGTCATGTTTTCCCCCAAACATGCCAGAAGCAACATAATCTTTCACAAGGTTCTCTCACAATCAAAAATCTCAACAATAGATAGAAAACATGGCCCTTGTTTGGCTGTGACCAGAGTAAATTTGATGTGGAGTGGCAGATTACCCAGTAGAGAACGTCAGTCCAGCCCTCCATGGTGATGCACTGGAACACAGTGAGCATGGCAAACAAAAAGTTGTCGAAGTTGGTGATGCCGTTGTTGGGGCCTTGCCAGCCCTCTTTGCAAACTGTATCATTGATCAGGCAGTGACGGCCATGCCCTGATACCGCACACGGCCTAGCCTCTTCTTCTGCAAGGGCACCTGGGGGCACAGAGTGAGACCATTTCAGATGAGCGGAATGATGGTGCATGATAAAGGCTGACAAAATGTTTAGATTAAAACAATTAAAAGCGATATCCACAAAAACACTTCATAAGCCCATCATATTAAGTCTGATGTCACTGAAGATGAGCGTGTAGTCAACATGGAATGACTGATGTGACATAAAACAACTAGGGTTGCAAAGGTAGGAGATTTCAATGGCACGATAACAATCTCAGAAAATTTCACAGTTTTACGGCATCACAAAATTGTTATAATTTGTAATAATGACCGTTAACGGAATGAAAACAAAAGGATAAATTAGTTCAATAACACTTTATCATAAATTCACATGTATTATGCTTTCCTCTGACTGCGATGAAACTTAATATATAAACTCAAAATGTGTTTTTTTTATAATGCTAATATGGTAGAAATAAATCCCACTGATAAGCAAATGCAGACGGTATGATAATCGCCAATTATCATACCACAGTGTAAAACAGTATACCATGTTTATTGTGACCATTATGCTTATTGCAATTACTCTAAACAAAGACAATCACATAGTTTTTCAATCTGTATCACTAAGCACATGGAGTTCAGCACACCAAACATGCAGACCTTGAGGTTACACTTTATTACTAGATGTTCTGTAATCATGCAATCATTATATAACCATTGCAGAAAATGATGACACGTTGAACACCTCCCCCCGCCACACACACACACGCGCGTACACACAAACACACACACACACACACAGACAAAACACAAATTCAAACTAAGTGCTTTTCTCAGGACCAACAGAGGAGACAGGAGGGAGGGGGGGGATTAAAGGGAGCTTCCATCTTGCTCTGTCATGACCTCTTGACTTAAGTCTACAATGCTTCTCCTGACGTCCACAAACAAACAGATCAAAGCAAGAACGAGAGGGAAAGATTAGATTAAAGGTGTGTGTGAGAGAGGGGAAACAGTGAGAGGCGCGCCAAGGAAAATGGCAGTCATATTCCTGTGTAAGCACACCACCAATCCCTGTGATTAAGAAACACATATACATTTATCCTTAATTCTTGAATACGTTCTGCCATGTTGGAAGCAATGCTAGAGTAAAAGTCAAGGCTGTTTACATAATAGCCAGATATTAGTCATTTAATCACTGGATTTAATCCACCATCTGCTGTTCTGTCCTGTTTGCAGCAGCTTGCCACCATTCACATACAAGGTACATGTGTCCATTCATTCTCACGGACTAAATACTGCATCTACCCTAGGAAGTGATGCATTTGACTGATCATACTGTAGACTCAGTGTTAAAGTCGACAGAACAATCCCCAAATTATACTGAAAGAAAAAATAAAACAAAACTCTCTGCACGACCATACCTGTTTGTATCACGTAGCATGTGGCGTGCATTTTGCCGATGAAGAGCTCCAAGCCGATGATGGCGTAGATGATAATGACGAAGAGTACCAGCAGAGCGATGTGAAGCAAGGGAACCATGGCTTTAATAATGGAGTTTAAAACCACCTGTAAACCTGCGAACATACAGCGAGGTCAAGGTCAGAGGACAAACACACAGGTAAATACAGAGACACACTTGTGAACTCAGGATTTCTCAGTTTGAGTATCTCAAACTAAAAGACCAGAATGATTCATTCAAATTAACATTGGGTTTCAGGTATTTAACTCAACCGCCTTGCAAGAATGTCTCCCCTCCTTTACCAATTAAATTTTCTGGCCAATTAAACCACAGGAGTTGTGAAAAATGCTCATCACAACCCCTAAAGCCCATGGTGACATTGCTGTATTGCTTTCTATATCCAAGCAGCAGTCCAAAATCTAAAGACATAATCACAAAAGACTTATAAAAGCAACAAATGCAAAAACTGCGACATTCTAGGGCTGTTTTTCTGTTGCTGTTTTTTTTTCACTTTTAAAAACAAATTATTATTAGTTAGTTACTATAGCTGCAGATTTCTTTGTTTGACTGACAACTAATCAATTCAGCTAATCGTTTCAGCTCCAACAAAAGTAGAGTTCAGAGTTCAGTTGATGGTTATTCAGCTGGCAGGTAGCAACCCTTTTTTGTATACTGCAGAGTAGAAGTTTTTACACACACACACACACACACACAGACAATCAAATGCAATCTATCCAAATTTATCAGTTGTCATAATGGCATTATCTATACATCTCGAAGCTCCATCATGACTGACTCGGCATGAAAGCAAACAAACTGTGACATCAGTAAACAAGCTGAAATCACAGCTTGATAAATTAAACTGCATACACCACCCAGCAAAGACAAATGTTAAACCAGAGCAGAACTGATCCCTTTCCAGGTCCCTTTCCTCTGTGAGACCTGTGAACAATACGTTGCCATGGCTACGGAAGCGGCATGTTTGTATCACAGGGTGATCATACATTATAACAGATGTGATATTGATATATCTTTAGGTTATTCTCCCAATCCTCCAATCCTCTCATATTGTCTCATCCCTGGGTCATTAATTACTGACGATTTGGGGTTAAAAATCTTTGGGGTTACAGGAAATGTTCAGTTTGATTCTTCAGTCTTTAGAGGCTGAAATCATTCAGATAAAAGCCTTATAGTTTTTGTTTTCGACTTGGAAAAACAGAACATGCACAGGGGTAACTAATATCATTAATGACGTATGATACAATAATCTAAATGTTCCAGTAAGCCATTTCAGTGACCCAGTGTCAGTACCAGTGCTTGAAGTGGGCCAGCACTCACCAGGACTCAGTATCTGTACTTCATACATCCTCTGACTTTTTTCTTGAGTACCCGCATTTTTCACAAGCTGCTAGTACTCTTATCTGCCCTCTGCGCATCCCGCCAGAGAAAGTCTACACCGCGTATTTGTGGGCTGCTGAGTAGGCAATAGACCCAGAAGCCAGAAACTTTGCCTTAGTGTTATCATATAAAAAAACATTCAACTGCGATTCTCTAATAGGTCATTTTCACAGCAGACATTTTGATTTGTCATAGCAGGAACAAATGGCTCTGGCTATTAAAATGTTCTCGTAAGCCATGACACCAGCATGCACAATACCAGGACCCTGAAACCGAGGCAGCCACATGGGTCAGCCATCAATCATTTTATTATTCACACCTTTGCTTTTCCTACTGTGATGTGTCAAAATGTCCCTCTTTTTAAGGAGCCTGCAGTCAGGTAGGGTTGTTAACCTAATGTGGCCTCCACTAAATGCCAGCCCCCCCACGGTCCTTCTCTCTCCCAGGCTCCACTTCTTCAGGTTTTGGTTTGGTTTGACATTTTGCTCTGTAACACTAACTCATACACATTGCTCATTCATCCTTCAAGTCCACCTCACAACTACTGAATCATTTTCTCTCCATAAGCCATGTTCATATTTTGAAAATAGTATTGCTTGATTATACAGAGCCCCGTAAGGGATATGGGGGAGAAAAAAAAATTGATGGGTGAATAAAAAAAAAAGATGTCCTTTTTGCGAGATCTTGAAAAAGCTGTAACACTTTGCTGGTCGCTTGCGGTCACTTGGCCATTTGGGAATCAGCAAAAAGTATGAGTCATGGAGGAGGATTTGGAGCATTTCCAGGCCAAGAGAGGTCCCAAAAGAGGACAATAGGCGTATGCAAAGAGACAAGGACGTAACAACACAGAGCCTGGGATAGTGATTAATATAGGGGGAAAATGGAGTTAGCGTTAATGTTACGCTAGCTTAAACGGATGTCAGCGCTGATCGCTTCCCTGCTCTAACATTAAGTTACGCCAGTCCAACAATCATGACGTTACATTTGGCGTACATCCAACGGTACCCGTGAAGCTGTCCAGAGTATTACAGTTGGTCGCAGGGGCGCCGACACAGATTTTGGGCCCCATGAAAACAAATCTAATTGGGTCCTTGTATAGGCCGGCGAAAAAATTTGATGCCGTTTTATATAAAACTATGCATTTTAATTATATTTTTGACTATCAATCCCATATTTGTGAAAAGAACAACATGACAGTTACTTGGTTACTGCTCACTGTCTCCTTTGTAGTCCTGCATGCAGGTCTAATTTATCTCCACAGCAGTAGACTCACGGGTGGTGGCATTGGATTTGGGGTGAAAAAATACATATATGAGGCTAATTGATCGTTGCGAATTAGTCTTCTGATTTCCAGAAAATATAAACATTTCTCTGATTGTATTGAGAGTTGTATCAAGTCACACAGTCTGCATGCGAGAGTCCCAAACTACTGACCAAACATTCTATTTTAGTGATAGCTGAATTTGAACTACATTATATAGGCTATACACATACATATGCTCTTTTTATTTCAGAACTGTTTTTGATACATGAAAATCATGGCTATTTCTATTTTA